>PVJX010010123.1:0-58747 GCA_004027295.1 Dolichotis patagonum
CATAATATATATAATATATATAATATAGTATATTATATAGTATATATATTGCATAGTGTAGTATTGTGTAGTATAGTATATAGCATATATTATATAATATAATATATAGCATATGTGATATATGCTATATATAGTATATATAGAATATATTATATTGTAGTACATACTATATGTACTATAATATATAATATATACTACATATATAATATATAGTATAATACATTGTATAGTATATGCTATATACTATATGTAGTATATACTATAGTTTACAGCATGTACTATGTAATGTATATTAATTGTATATTAATTATATAGTAATATATAATTATATATAAATAACATAATTATATAACAATTATATAGTATATACAATAATTATATAGAGTGTATATACTATGTATATAATATATTACATACACTGTACTATATACTATATTATATATTATAGTATATAATATATTAATATTACATAGTATTCACTGATTTAGAATTTATCTTCTTTTATTTCCTTCTGCTGCTGCTGATGCTTGTGTGTGTATGAATTTGAGAGTAAAATTTACAGTCATGCTAAGGAAGCAAACTTCTGACTATTAAACAAAACATTTGGTATTTCTGTCTGTAAAGGATGCTTCCTTGTGTCTTCTATACATTTCACTAAAAATATTTTGTTATTGTTATACATAATTCGAGTTCTTTCATTTGAGGGATTTTCATTTGAAATTCACTCTCAAACAAATTACACCCTATCCAGAAATTATGAACTAACCTTCAACTTAATTTCTTTTTTGAAGTATATGTTTTTCCTCAGTTTTATGGTGGTATCATTCCAGTGTTGGGAGTACCGAATTTCACAAACTTCGTTTTGCATAAGATTCAACACATACTGTATATTGAAGTTCAGTGCAAGCATTTTTAGCTTGGCAAGGTGCACATTTATTTTAATCCAGGGCCAGTCACTCAGTTGGCTTCCCGTGTTGTTGATGAAGTTGAGGTCATGGGTATCATCCCAGTGCAGGCCAGCAAGCTTCTCTTTGTTATGTGGCACAAGCTACACTCCTCACCCCAGCCAGCTGGCTGGCAAATGTGTGCAGTTGGTGACAAGGAGAACTGGGTGAGACTGTGTAGATGGATTGGTGGAAATTCATCACCATAGCTAGGAAAATAACCTTGAGCAAATGCCTTTCTAATGGACAACACATGGTTGTTTATATTCAATTGAATTATAGATATACAGTTTGTCATTAATCTTACTTCTAGAAAATCTCACTTTATTGAATAGATAAAATGCCTTTTTCCTTTAAAATTTATTTTCTGAATTTTTATAACTATATTTGACAAATACTTCAGATTGTGTTCTCAATCTACTTCTTTTAATTTAAATTTTCTTAGCTTTTTAGAACATTATAGATTTGTAATAATCTCATTTAATTTTTGAGAAAACCAACAGGCAAAACTCACATGAACAGTGATGATTTTGATGAGAATAAATCAGTCTCCGCTGAATGTTAATCGTGAAAAAAATGTTAAATCAAGCACATAATCTTTGGCTAGTGCCATTCAGATGTCTCTTTCTGTGCATTTATTAGTATGATTGGGATAAAAGAGTAAATTTAGTATTGTCTTGATATTTGGAAGTCTGTGTGCTTTAACCAGCACAAATTAAATTAAGCTATTCCCTACTTTCAAATGGGTGCTTAATAATGTCGAGTGAGCTTTCAAACCCAGTTTACTTCAGCGTAGGCTAATTACTCCCATCTAATCCCATATCATGTAATTAATATGAGCATAACTAAGATTCACTTTTAACTTTTGCTTTCTACATGCTTTCATACAAAATAGCATTACTTATAGTTCAAATTTCAGTTTAAAAAATCAAGCCTAACTTTTCCTTTAAGTGCAGTATACATTTCATTTGGTCATCTCAGACATTTCAGTAATAGGCAACTTTAGCATAATTGTATGCATTCTATTTTTAAAATGGTGAGTTTAATACAATAGAAACCTATTTTATTCTTTCAGCCTAATTAATCAGAATATATCAAAATATTATTTTTAGAACAAGTAGATTATAGAATGTACACAGTGAATTCCTGTTGAACTGAAAAAGGCTCTTTTGAACCTATTCAGAGTTTTGACTCTAATACTGAATGTAAAATATAAATGTTAAAACTGGAGTACCAGTACTGGTAAGGAGGCCTGAGAGCCATGGAACATATAATTACCTGGGCTTTTCAGGAATTAAAGCTCTGCAGTCTTCATTGTATAATTTTTTGCATTGAAATGACTTTTGTGTTTAGAGAGGATTAATCTCTTTAGATCACTAAAAGACCATTGTCAGACTACTAGGGTCTAACAATGGCCATTTACTAAGAATTTTAAGGTTGCTTCAATCTAATTTTTAATGTAAGCTATAAGGCAGTATGATTATAGCAACTGTAATGTCAGTTTCCTTTTTTAATGTAGTTTCAGAATCTCCCTATAGAAAGCACTGAGTATGACTCATACCTTGGCGAAAAAAAAAATTACCTTTATGGTGTATGATGTTTACTTGACATGATGTACCTAAAAGGGGGGCTGGGAGAAATATTTAATTCTTCAGATATTTTTGTGAACCTTTAGTAATGTGCTACTACCATTTCCCCCCAAATTCCTATTTTTATGAGTTTTAGGGCTTTTACAGTCAGTATGAATGGTTCTGTCAGAGTGCCCACCCATTGACAATACAATCATTTAAAAACCTAATTACTTTCACCTGTTTAAATAAGTGAGCTTCATGCTGGAAAACGTGTGCAAACTGCAGTGGGAAGTCACTGAACTCCTGTTCAGGGAAGGCTTTCCAGGCATCTTTTTTGTCCCTTGAGGTGTTTATGTCCGTTTATAAGTCTGTATGGATTTAGTCTATTGCTACAGATTTGTGACTAAATGATTGTGTGGTGGAAGCTACTAGGTAGTAATGAGAATTGGTAATGACTGAGCTGTATTTCAATGGCTTGGTGTCTAATCTCATTAGAATACTCATGGGTGCAGATGTTATTTTTCCCTTGTGTGTTCTAAACATATAGTAAATGATGGCATATAATTAATATACCAAAAATGCACATTGCCTTTGTTTTTATTGTAAATACATAGTGAGTTCATACAAACCTCTCAAATTTGAATACTTTCTTTTCCTTTTTTAACTAAAAAAACTACATACATCACACATACACATACATACATATACACACATATATGTATGCACTTGTAGAAGATGAATACTTACCAGTAAATTCCACTTGCTTTAAACAAATAAAACAGAATAATTCACTAGTAGTCTTCCAAGACATTTGAAACAGTCTGTTGTTTGTTTGGGGAGGTGAATGGAATACATATTATGAAATTTCTCTGAGGCAATGGTTATACATGTTAAGTTGATAGACTGTTAAGCTGTCACATCCTTATTTTCTTTTCCTGGCAACAATTATTGCGTCATGAAATGAAGATAATTGCAATTTTGTTTTGCCTTAGATGCCATTTATAAGATATGTTATACATATTATTAACTCTCATTTCTATTAGATTATTTTTTAGTAAAATTAGAGTTTAGTTGATTCAGGGGAATTATACTACCGCCTTTAAAAGCATTATTAGCATTTTCTTAAGATTGGATATTAAGGCATTCAAATGACCAGGTCCTTTATTAGAATAAGGAAACAAATTCCATTTAACTATTTTGATTTTTTTCCCTTCTCTTTCAATATGTAGAATGAGTTCTTTGTGCACAGGCTGACTTGCAATATGTATGTGGTATGTGTGTTCCTTTATCATATCCAAACAAATAATGCAATAGATTTAAGAATATAGTGCAGAAATTTTAAATTCATAGGTCTTGAGGAGTCAAAGCAGTCCTGGAATTAATAAAATAGGCTTTTATCAACAATTTAAGGATTGAGATTGTGACAAGCTAAAGATTTCAAGAACACTTGTGAGCGTACCTAAACTCAATAGTTTCAAAACATCTTGTGCATTGTTACTATCAAGGAAGACATTTCTGCTGACTGATAGTGGTCTTTGAGATACCAGTTTGAGACTCCTACAGGGTCCAACTTTTCTGCATATTCTCACGCAGGGATTGTCTACTTCAAAGAATCATTGTTCTGAAGTCTCCTATCTGCCCTTATTGCTTTAAAAAGTTAACCAGAACTTGTAGGTAAGTCTTAGGAAGTCACTACATAGTCTAGTGTCAGTGCTATAAACTACAAAACCAAAACTGAATCTTAAATATAGTGCTTTGGAATAGAAGCAGTTACATCCCTGAACCATCCCAGTTCTTTGGATTGTCAGATCTGTTTCCTGAGTCTTAGGTTTGGAAGCTTCTGTTTATTCCCATTGAGTCTTCTCTAATCCTCAAATACCGTTAACCCTAATGTGTAGTTCATTCTTTCTTTAGTGTTAATATAATTCCACTGCACTCAAAGAAATTTTCCCATCTAAAACTGTGGCATATCGCCTTGTTCTCTTGAAGATAAGAGCATTTCTGTGTGAAAGAAAACTGAGTAGGTACTGTTATTTCAATTATCAATCATATAAATACGTATTATATACATAACCCCATATGTAACTAGTGAAGATTGAAGCTTTTTGGCCTCAAAATGTACACTGAAAAATATCTGGTTCTCTGAAAAATTAAGCACAAATAGAAATTAGTAAAGTAGACACATTTGTTTGGGCCCAAGGCTAGTACTACTCGAGTTTTCTAACTGTTAGTAAAACATCTGTCTAATTTTAAAAGCTGAAAGGCATGCTAATTATTTTCTTTAATTTTTAATTATTATTTTTAGTTGCAGTGCTACCCTCCCTAGTCTGAAGTGGCTTAGGAAACCTGTTTTATTTACAGTATAAATTTTTAATTGAACTAAATTATACACATTGGTTAGTACTTCATGACCTATAGAATTTGAAAATAAAATTGGGTATTTTGTACAGAACACTGAAAATACCAACTGTTGACACTATTTTAAAATCTCCTGACTAATGAAATAGATGAGTTTTAACTTAAATATAATAATCGCTTCTCGGCCTTTTGGCTAAGATCAACTGTAACTTTAAATATAAGAATTTTGTTTGTACTTAAAATGTATTGCCTGAGAGTGCCAATCTGTGTCTATGCACCATCTCAGTTAATTTATAACCACTAGGAAAAGTAGCACTGTTACATTTTATTCCTAGTAGGCAGGGCCAGTTTGGGGTTGAGAATGACCATGGTCAGAGTTTTAATTCACAAATGTTATACTGAGGAGAGGTTACTAAACGGTGGTTGTAAAATCTATCACTTAAAAACAAATCTTGTACTCCAGAAAGACTCAAATTGGAATGAAGCGAGTCCTCAGATGGTCCAATCTGGTGGTTCGTGAGCTTCCACACATATGCATAGCCTCAACAGTGATGTCGTGTGCCAACTTCTGTTGCCTGGATAGCACTGTTCCAAAATAAATTGTATGCCAGTAAACAGAACTCTGTGATATAGCAGCTGACTAGACTGTCTTGACCAACATTTCAGTTACCTAAGAAACTGTCCAAAAGCTTAATAGCTTAAAACAACAACATTCATTTATTCACAAATCTGTGAATTTTGGCAAGGCTTAGCTGACAAACTTTACTCTGCTTTGTGTCATTTTAGCTAGGGCTTTAGCCTGAGGCTGGAGGACCAAGCCACTCCGTGTAACTCACAGGAAGGGCAGATTGGTTCTGGCTGCCCGCTAGAAACTTGGCCAGTGTTGTCAGCTGGGTGCTTTGATTCCACTGACTGCGGGCTGCTTGGGCCTCCTCACAACTTGGTAACAAGTGTTCCGAAGATGTTCCCAGGAGAAAACCAGAAAGTGTTGATCTAGTCTTGGAAATCTGAGAGTTTCACTTCTACCACATTTTATTTGCCTACCAAACCAGTAAAGCCAGTCCATTTTAAATGAGAATGAGCCTGCATCTCCTAATGAGATGAGTAGCCAAGAATTTGCTGCTGTCTTTACAACAGCAAAGGGATGAATGTTGGCCCCAGTGTGCCACGTGCAGGTGGCAAGGCCATTCACAAGCCGGGAGGTCTGCGTGGTCCACTGCCAGCAGGCTCCCGGGCTGAGATGCTGAAGCTGTGCTAACGGGGCCTGCACCTTCTCACCTTCTTTCTGCTCACAATAAGCGGGTCAGTTTTCAACACTTCCAAAATAAAAGTTTGTGAAAACTGTAGTAAAACAGCTTGGTGTTTCATGAAGTGCCCCCCCTCAGAAAGTATGTAAGTCAAAAGTGAACTATAAACAACCTCAATACTTACTGTATAAAAACTTACCAAAGTAGTTCCCCACATAATGTGGGGAACTACTTTGGTAAGTTTTTATAGATATATAGACCTTTCAAACCCTATCAATTTATTTTCAACACTTTGTATACTTACTGTACATTCATGTTTCTCCTATATGTAGCTACCATTCATTGTTTGCTTATTAATTGTACTTATGTTTGTCAAAAATTATATTTAAGGAATGATACTGTACTGATCCTTTTTATTATAAACTCCAAAACATATCTTAGAGGGAAACTTTTCAGCTACAATTTGTAATTATATCACTTATAAAAAGAAATTAAAGAATAGCTCAATAGTTTTTTATTTAGACCCATTATTCTAAATCTATTAATTAGAGTAAGTTTTACTTGATTAAAATTTAAAATATTGGGGGAAAATATGTTGCTTTTTGTATAGTAGTTTCTATTTTGTGCTTTAGAAATTTGAGTGAGTTGCATGTCAATGTATTATTTTTTCTTCACTGCTTTTAATTTTTCTTTATTAACTTGTACTCTTACTGGAATGAGAATATACTGACCCTTCGGACATTTCATTAGGTGTACATGGTTCATTAAAGTGTCCTTAGACAGAGATCACACAAAGCACTGGTCTGCCTTGTCCAATCCCTCTCTGAAGCGAAAGACTCATGCCCAGATGGCATTAGGGGCATTTGCCTGTCATGAGGTTGGCTTTTGGCCAACAGAGAAGAACAAATTAGTAGAGTGTACCTGTGTTGGCTCTGTTCCTAACCTCGTTTATGTAATTGATGTCTTGTGGCTTCATTATGAATCATTAGCATATCAACCTGTCTGAGCCTGGCCAAGAGTTGCTCATTCCTAGGCATTTCCAATTTCCCATAGCATGCAAGACAAGTGGATGTGGACATGGTGACTAGATCAATGGCAAAATCAAGATGGTGATACCAGAGGCTCAGATTCACTGAAACTCAGAATTCCTTTGTGTTTGAAATAATGAATGATCAGTCTGGGTTTGTATTAGACTTTTTTTTGATAATATAAAATATATTTGTTTTGTCAACAATGCTAATCTGAATATGTGATTCTTTTAAATATTTTCAAGTTATTTCTCATTTGGTAATTGCATTTTCATCACTTTCCTTTTTTTACTTAATATACATATTTGTTTGTTCCTGTGACCAGTAATAATTTTGTTCAAAATTCTGATTCTGGCTAATGTACCTGGATATGGTTTTAACTTTAATGAGTGACAGAATTTACATTAATGGACTGTCTCCCATTGCTTGAGAAGAATCCTGAGCTATTTTAGAGCCATACTTAAATGCAAATATTTCTGTAGAGTTCTCATAAAATATAATTTCTTAACATTTAGCATTTATAAGGTAGATGATATAGACTGAAGATGTTATTGTATTATTTGCTATAATAAATACACAATAAAACTAAATGAAAAAATTTTAAGAAGTAAAAGGAGGAATATATTCAGAGAAATTATATTTGATCTAAAGAATATATGCTTTCATAAGTGGGAAAATGAACCCTATATATAGGGCCCTATTTAATATACACAGGTTGGCACTTAATTTCTTAGTAAAATTTTTTCAATTAATAAAATGAAAATTATAAAAGAAATACAGTGTAATTAGTGGCCCTGTCTAATCAGAGAGTAAATATTTTGTCATTAAATTTTGTAAACCCAGTGCACTGTGCATGTGGTGCATATTAAATATTCAGTAGCATAGTTTAATTAGCAAATGAATGAGAATCATAATAAACTTTTATATAAAGTATTTTTGTTTAACCACCAATATAAAGATGTTTTTATTGTGGCATATTAGACAATAATGAAAAAAGAAATGAAGTCCCTGCTAACATATTTGCATATGTAAAAACATTGTTTTCTATGAATCTATGTATTTTTTAAAAAATATAATATGATGATACTTGAGGTGCACCTGCATGGTATTTAATCACCCCCAATTTATTAAGTATTCTACGCCTCATTGTACTATTAGTTCTCAGTTCAGAGGAACTTTTACTTAAGAAAAACAAGAACTAAGACATAAAGGAAAAATTTGAATTGGGGCTACATGAATCCAAAGTGTGTGTCTTTAACCGCCATAGCCCATCATCACTAGTACTAATATAAATTTGTTTGTCTGGTGTCCCATCGTGACTGTTAGGTGATTCATTCCTTGCCAGCTAAAAACACACTGAAGCATCACTGAGAATAGGGAGAAGAAGAAGGTATGAATTGGAAAGGGGGTAAGGGAAACTTTTAAGAGTGATTAATATTAATTACCACAATTCTGTTGATTTCAGGAGAATATACAAATTTCAAAACCCACTAATTGTAAACTTTTATTGGTGTAATTTATTACACATAAATTTGTAAAAAAAGTGAAAAATGTTTTAAAATTGCATGACATGAATGTTATACAAAGCATGAATATTTCCTTGATATAATTTATAATTATTGAAGAGATATTTACTCATATCTTAGGGAATTTATATGCATATACTTTTGCCCCAGAAAGAATATGATTGCATATTTTGTAAATGTATGAAAATAGACACTATAGGTCTATATTCAACTAAGTGCTCTATTATTTCATCTTTCCACAACAAATTGAAATGAGTTATAGAAACAAATACTAAAGATACTCAAACTATATCAGCTTGACATTGCTGACATAGCTAGTAAATAGTACCTAAAGGGTATTATTCCCAGGGAACCTTATTATTACCAGTTGCAATATTTGTTCTGTTTTCTAGTATTATAAGTGATAGGTATTCACAAAATTCTTATTGTGTAAGAAAGAAGGAAAGTCTCAAAGAGGTTATTACAGGAAAGTTTCTTTCATACATAGAGTAACTACATCAGCTTTCATTGAAACTTGTAGAAGGCAATGCAGTAATGATTATTCTAAGACAACATGTATATACTGAGAATCCTCTGAAATACAAAAGGGAGAGGGCGAGGGCAGGGGCGAGGCGGGGGCGAGGGCAAGGATGCATTTTAAAATAAATACTGTTTACCAGGCACCAAGTTCTATGAGTAGGTTTTCTCATTTTATTCCTCACAATTGTCCTTGAGGTATTTGTGGGTTACCTTCCCCACAGAATACAGATACACTTAGAAAATAAATACTTGGATAATATTTTATAAAATTAGCGGTTGATTTGTCAGGGATTTATAGCCAATTCCGTCTACTTCTAAAACTCATAATTAGTGTACTATTAGTTTTTTTCATGCATTTAAAAATAGTTTATCTGTCCCAAAAACTAAATAGTCTTGTATTGCAAAGAAGAGGATGAGGTACCTAGATTGCTTAACTATCTTTAACTGTAAGAATTTTGAACATCTTTTCCTTATTTGTTGATATCTAAGTCAATTTTATATTTTTGATTGGAATTTAAGGATTTATCGGCAGGCATATCTGTGTAGTCATGCTGGCATGGAATTATAGAATCAAAATTTCATATTAATATAAATATGTATAAAATTAATATAAAAATTGATTTTAATTGTACCCAGTACTTGTACGTATTTATATGGCATCTTGTATCATTTCATTATATTTCTATGTTGTTCAGTGATAGCAACACAGACATTTATCCTTCTGTTTTGGGAAAATTTAAAATCCTTTCTACTGATTATTTTGAAAAATAAAATTAACAGTTGGAAAGCGTAGTTGTGCTGTGCTGTGTGACACTGAAGCTGCCTTCTCTGAAGTTGCAAAGATGTGCCTGCTAACTACCATGTGTGTCTCCACCCCCTCTCCCCTGCACCGGTGGTCTGTAACTGTCACTTTATTCTCTACTTCTATAGTATCAACATTTTAACTTCCAAATACAGGTGACAACATGTGGCTTTTTAAAATTTCACTACATTTTGTGCCCTCTACAATAGAACTTTATTCTTTTTCTGTCTGAATATTAGTCTGTTGTGTCAATACAGTGCATTTTTTTATTCATCTGTCAGTGCACAACTAGGTTGATTCTGCATCTTGGCTTTTGTGGGTATTGCTGAAGAAAATATGTAAATTCTTTTTTTTTTTTGTACCTAGAATTGAACTTACCACCTTGCACATACCAGGCAAGTGCTTGAGCCACTGAGCTAAATCCCTAGCCTTGGATATTTCTTTTAACATACTATTTTTCATTTCCTTTCAAACAGTTTTTCAATTGCAGCAAAATAAAACAAAACAAGGCTGCCAAATATTCTGTAATCCAGCGGTCTGACAATGGCTTGTGGTTAATTCTAGCCCTCAAAATAGTGCATAGTTGGGCATAGTGGCACTCTTCTGTAATCCCAGAACTTGGGAAGCTGAGACAGGACGATTGTTGCAAGTTCAAGACCAGCTTGGGCTACAAAGTGAATTCAATACCACCCTGAACTGCATAGCGAGACCCTGTCTTAAAAAAAAAATAGCATATGACAAAACAAAGCAAACTCTCTGAAAGAAGCATGGTATTATCATTTCACTGAGTTTGAAAAATGTAAAATTGGCTCAAGACCAGCCTACCTTTTTTGTCAAAAAAGTGGTACATTCAGGTTCTATATTTGTCAGAGTATGAATTATGAATAATATTTTTAGGTTATTGCTTGAATACCTCTTATTTGTTGTGAGGCTCTGTTCTAGGTAATTTGCATACATGGTTCATTTACATTTTATACTATGTGTGCAAAATATGTAGTGTGATAGCTCTGCATTTTAGAAAACTGAAGTTCAGAAAAGTTTAGGTAGCTTTCCTTGGAGACCTGGGCTGTGAGTAGCAGTAGTTCAGAATTCAGATTCATAGCATCAAAATTATACTGTATTTCCTGTTGTCTCCGAGATGCTATCTTATCACTCTGTCTACCGATACCCATTATTCACTGATCTATTTATATTTCTTGTACACATTTTAGATTTAGGCAAAAAATTATATAAATGGCTGTCTTATAATTGATATTTTACAATCTCCAATAAACTCATTAATGTAGCAAATATCATTATGTGTAGCATAATGTACTCCCCCAAAATATTGATTTACAAGCATTGTAAAAAATATTTGCAGAACAAAAGATTTATAAAACTGTGATGGATTATTTATTTAAGCATTTTATGTAATATAAACTTTAACAAAATAAAAGAATTTAGAGAGTTTCTTGGAGTTTGTTGTAATATCATTTAATTTGTTGACATAATCTAAGACTGGATAAAGTAAAACTTTTATTAACTTTTCCTCAGATTTCAAAATAATGTGAGGTTTGCGGATATTGCTGTTTTATGCTATTCTTTTTTGTATGTGTTCAAGTGAATCACTGAAGTACTTTAATATTTTTGGGTGTTCACAAATGAAGTATTCAAAGAACCTAAAATGTAGAAAGAGCAATGCTATGAGAAGGCTTACAAAGAAATAGAAAGGAAAAAGACACACATCTGACTTCTGTCCAGTGGAATTAAAGAATTAAGGAATTCTAGCGGCCTTTGCCTTTGCCTTTGGGACTCATTATTTCTACTTTTACTTGTAATCATTGGTGCACTGTTGTTGATCTCCTTTACTATACTGTAAAGTTTCTTGTTGAAGTTGAAGTTGAAGAGATCTTGACTTATCCTTATTTGTGATTCCCTCCAGCACTTGAAGCAATGTATCACACAGTGAATAGTCTATAAATAGCTTTTCAATGAATAATATATGAAACACTAACAATATAAAACTCTATATCTGATCTGCCAAGTGCATGGAACCGGCAGCAAGTGCTGTAGAAGTTCATTGGGATTGGGTTGCTTGGGAGAGTTTCCGTGGAGAATGGACAACTTCAGTGAAAATATGAAAAAGCAAGACACAGAAATGGTGATGGGGTTTCCAGGCAGGTGGAAAAGCATGAAAGATATTTATAAGGTGGAAATACAGAAAAAATGCATTTTATGCTTCAGTAGGCACTGAAGATTTCCTGGAATAGTATGAGTTTCATAAACAAATATTGTTGAAGATCAAAAAGAATGTATAGATCTTTTTCAAATTTTATTAGTCCAAGTTCACAGTTCATTGTATTTGGTACTATATTCACTGTATTTGGTACGTGTATATGGCATATCTCAATTCTTGATTTCCCCTTTCCATCCACCTTCCCATTTATTCTGCCAGCATCACGTTTATTTATTTCCAAGTCCGTATAAAGTTGATTATCACATATACAGATTAACAACCCAACTAACAGGCCAAAACATACAAAGCACATAATATACTTAAAATATATCATGGTACAATTTTAGATACATTCTCCATGCTAACTTTTTCACTCTCTTTTTGTGTATCATCTGTCTTTTATATTTTATTTCATATATTGTTCTTTATTTGTATGTCAAGTTTCTCACAAAAGAAAAATAATAGATATTTAAGTTTGTGTGTTTGATTTTATTTGCTTAACATTATGGTCTCAGGTACGTACATTTGTCTCAACTGATTCAAGTTATGACACGATAGAACTTCATTGTATATACATACCACCTTTTCTTTATCTACTCATGTAGGGACATGCAGATAAAATGATTCCATGATTTAACTTCTATTAATTGTGCTGCTAGAAACATGGATATGCATAAATCACTTTGGTACGATGCTTTTGTTTTGTTTTGTTTTTTACTTTTTCAGGTAGATATCTAGAAGAAGAACAACTGGATCAAATGGAATTTCTGTTTTTAATTTTCAGAGGAATCTCCATACTGATTTCCATAGTGTTTGTACTAGCTTGTACTCCCATCAAAAATGAAGAAGGGTCCCTTTTTCCTGCAGTTACAGCTTTTGCTATCTTGATGATAGCCATTCCTTCTGGAGTGAGGTGAATCTCACTGTTACTTTACTTATATTTCTTGAATGGCCAGAAATTTTGGAAATGTATTTATTGATTGTTTCTATTTCATCGTATGAGAAATGTCTGTGTATTTCATATAGCCATCTTTTGATAAGGTCTTGACATTTGGGGGTCTAATGTTTTAGTTCTTTATACAGTATAGATAATGCCATAGTCAGAGAAGTAGCTGGCATAAAATTTTTCCTATTGTGTAGGTTGTCTCTTCACTTTGTTGGTGGTTCCTTTTGTTGTCCAGAAGCTTTTTAGATTGGTGTGATCCCAGTTGTTGACTTAATATTGTTTCATGTGCAACCAAAGTTCTGGTCAGAAGGTCTTTGCCTACACCTGTGTCTTCAAGTGTTTTACCTATTTTGTCTTTCATGAAATTTAAGTGTTTCTGCTCTAATGTTTCTATCTTTGATCCATTCCGATTTCAGTTTAGTACATGGTGAGAGATACGAGTCTAGGTTCAATCTTTCGAGTGGACTGCCAGTTTTCCCAGTGCCATTTGTTAAAGAAGCTGTCTTTCCTCCCATGAGGATATTTGACCTCTCTGTCAAATATAAGATAGCTGACTACCCTGAGTTGTTTCTGAATCTTCTGTTCTTTTTCACTGATTCACAAGTCTATTTTTGTGTTAGTTACTTTCCTGCTTGCTGATACAAAATACCCAACACCCTAATTTAAAAGGGGAAAATGTTTATTTGATTTACAGTTCCTAGAGGTTTTAGCCCATAGTTGACTGGCTGGAAGGTAGGGTGATATGGCAGAGAGGCATCCTAGAGGAGCAACAGTCCACTGCAGGCAAGAATACAGCAAAAGCAAACAAGCAACAGGAAAAAAACTGACAAGTGACGATAGCAGCTTCTTTCTGACCCTATTATGTTTGCCAAGCCAAACAATGTAACTCTTTAGCAATCACATGGCCTTAATCCCAGCATCACACACTGTAGATCCAGCCACTTTTGAGAAAACCCCAACTATGACTGCATGAGGCTTTGGAGGGTCTTGTAGACACAAGCCATAGTAGTGTTTTGTTTTGCCAATGCCATACTATTTTTATCACTATAACTGTAGTATAACTTGGAGTCTGGGCTCCCAACACTCTCTGCTTGCTCTTGCTGCCCAGAATTCCTTTTGCTAGTCTAGGTCTCTTCTAATTTGATGAGAATGAAGATTGCTTTCTCTAGTTCTGTAAGGAATGCTGTGCTGTTGGTATTTTTCTTGGGAGTGTGTTAAATTTATATGTAACAGTTTTGGAACTATGGCCATTTTTATGGCCCCTGTATTGGTTCTGCCTATCAAGGAACAAGGGATATGTCTCCATTTTCTGATATGTACTACAATCTCTTTTTACACAGCACTGCCCAAGTATTAGCATGGATATTCTAGTATTTTATGCATATATGTTTATATTTTTAACTCTTTGTGCTTACCTGATCCCTTGGTCACTATGTAGTGGGCCACTTTGTCTCTTTTGATTAGTATTGGCTTCAAATCCACTTTCTCTGAAACTAGGATAGCAACTCCTTCTTTTCTCTGTGTTCCTGTTGCATGAAATACTGTTTTCCATCTCTTGATTGTTTTGTCCAACCTTAGTCTGTCGTTACAATACACTCCAGATTGCACAGTGGTGTAGTCATCACTGGCCAGGATTCACTGTTGCGGCGGCAGGGACCTCCCTTGAACTCCTCTTAGCCTGGCCTCACCTGTTTGTCCCTCATTCCTAATTCTCCCTCACCCCTATTCTCCTACATCAGGTCCCCTGACCCCACTTTGCCTGACATGTTTCATAATCCTCCCAGGCTTCAGGTAAGCAGCACTGCTCTCAGTAGGGCTTGATTATATAAGGAAAACACTGTGGGTTCACTTGGAGTCACACGGGGGAACCTGGGGACCCCTGTCCTACTACACTTGCTGCTTCCTGCTTTTCTACTGTCCAAGCCTGCCCAACTACCCAGATCCATCTCTTGATTTTTAATATATCAGTTTGTTTTGAAATGAATGCATTTCTTATATCCTGCATATATTTTGTTTCTTGACCCATTCTGCCAATCAGTGTTTTTTGACTGGATAATAGAAATTATTCCAATTAAGATTTGTTACTGAGAGGCACTGACTTAACTTCTTAAAATTAGGGATTTTATTATTTTTTTTCCCCTGTTGCTTAGGTATTCATCCCACCAGGAAAATTCTTTCTTGACTTATTGGCATTATTGGCTTCATTTTCTCTTTCTAAGACATCTTTAAGAATTTTTTGTAATGCTGGTATGGAGTTCATTAACTTCACCTTGGGATGCTGTTAATTATGAAAGTATCTTATTTCTCTATAATTTTAAAGGACAGCTTCGGGGGATATATGAGTCAGGGTAAGGAATCATTATGTTTTAGGACTTGGAAGGAAGTATTCCAAGCCCTCCTGGCCTTTAAGGGTTGTGTAGTAAAATCTTCTCCAATTCTAATGCATTTACCTTTGTGATTTGTTGCATTTCACTAAGTGCTTTTAAGATTTTAGCCCTATAATGCACTTCTGGAAGAGTGGGACCTTGGTTCACAAACTTACTTCTTTCTACAACTCTTGTCACAACAAGAATTAAGGAACAAATTCTGTGACAAGAGTAGTGAAAGAATTAAATTCATGAACTGAGATGCCATAATATATTGTAATATGAGGTTCTCTTTTGATCATAACTCTTAGGGGTTATATGCCTCACTTATATGTATGATTATTTTTTCTTATATTTGGAATTTTATGCCATTATTTGTATTAAGAGGTTTTCTATGCCATTTGTATTGTATTCTGATTTCTCTCTTATTCCAATTATTTTTTTAACTTGTCTTCTTTGCATTGTCTAGCAGTAATTAGATTCATTTGTCATGTTCTTTTTTTTTTCAAGGTGTCTGAATAGTTAGTCTTTGAAGGCATAGTTGTCTTTTAACTCTGAACATCTTCCCTGGGCCAGAAATATAGCTCAGCAGTACACTGCCTACCAAGCAAGAGCAAAGTCATGTGTTCAATTCTGGGGGGGGGGGAAGAAAAAGAAAACCTTTCTTTATATTTGTCAGTCCCAATGCTTTCAATATGATTTTCAATGTCCTTCATTTTTTTTTTATTTTAAAGAGATTAAAACAAAAGGGGGCAGAACAAAGCATATCAGAACAGAACAACATAAGCAACACAGCACTTTACAGTAAGACAACTGGACATTAACAGTAGCTATCAAAATATCTCTTTCTCTGCTATAGTTGAGCATAGTTTCAAATACAATAATATCAAGCATACCAAAATAGTATAAATCCATTCAAAAGAATGAAAGAATTACAAGATATTCTGAACTGAATAACAGAGAATGATCAATGGCTACTATAATATCTCATTTTCAATAAAAAAAATTTCTTTATACTATCACATATATTAGAATCCCAATAAGACACAACATGATAGAACCGATGGTAATAGCAGAGTAGAAGCATGGTAGGACTTCCAAGCAAGACGATATTAAATCAGCAAAGGCTGCCATAATGTTTTGTTTTCTTCAAAACAACTGTTCATACCATCACATGTAATAAAGTCAAACAAAACAGATTAAAAACATTCCAACTGATGCATAAAAACATTGAAAGACTTCAAAGCAATGAAAAATTGAAGAGAACCTCAGAAAGTGGAAAGACATCACTTGTTCATCGATAGGAAGAACAAACATTGTGAAAATGGCCATTCTCTCAAAATTACTGTACAGACTCAACACAATCCCAATCAAAATACCACTAACATACTTTGTAGATTTAGAGAAATCACTCCTAAAATTCATCTGGAACCAGTAGAGACCTAGAATAGCAAAGGCAATTCTAAGCAGCAAGGGCAAGGCAGGAGGTATCATAATCCCTGACTTGAAATTATACTATAAAGCTACTGTAATAAAACTAACATAGTACACAAAAACAGACCTGAAGATCAATGGAATAGATTGGAAGATACAACCACAACCACAAACTCACTCAACTACCTTATGTTTGAGAAAGGGGCCACACATGCTCGCTGGAAGAATGACAGTCTCTTTAATAAATGGTGCTGGAAAAATTGGCTATCCATGTGCCGAAAACTAAAACTAGACCCATGCCTATCACCATGTACTAAACTAAAATCTAAATGGATCAAAGATCTAAATATTAAAACAGAAACACTAAATCTGTTGGAAGACAAAGTAGGTAAAAACCTTGAAGATATAGGGGTAGGACAAGAATCATGAACAAGAATCAAACCACATGGGAAATACTTCCCAGATTCAATAACTGCGACCATATCTTATTAAAGAGTTTCTGCATGTCGAAAGAGATTTCCAGCAGAGTGAAAAGAAAACCCACAAACTGGGAAAAAATCTTAATAGACTGTCCCTCAGACAAAGGACTTCTGTCTAGAACTTATAAAGAATTAAAAAAAATCAGACCCTCTAAATTCAAAGACCCATTCCAAAAATGGGCATCTGAAATGAATACACAGTTCTCACATGAAGAAATACTAATGGCAAATAAATACATGAAGAAATGTTCTTCATCATTAGTCATTAGAGAAATGCAAATTAAAACCACACTGAGGTCAGTTTGGAAATTCCTCAAAAAGCTGGGTTTGGAAGTCCCATTTGACCCAGATATTCCACTTCTAGGCATATTCCCAGAAGAACTGAAAACATCATGCCACAGTGATATATGTGCACCCATGTTTATAGCAGCACAATTTGTAATAGCCAGATCTTGGAAACAACCTAAATGCCCATCAGCTGAGGAATGGATAAAAAAGTTGTGACATTTTCATACAATGGAGTACTACTCAGCTATAAAGAATGATCACATTGAGATATTTATAAATAAATGGTCACAACTTGAGACCATACTCATAAGTGAAATAAACCACTGACATGTAAATACCATATAGTCTCCTTAGTATTAGAGTTGGTAAGAGTATTTTAGATTTTATGGCAATCATGATTTCCCACTTCATTTTGTATTGAAACCTTCTCATGATCTCTAATTCTTTGGTAAACTGGTCATTCATGTTTTACATCATTTTGTTTAGCTCATCTAGCTTTTCAGTAGTGTCTTCCGAAAGCTTCTGCAGCTTTCTGACTATTACTTCCACTATCTATTTAGTAATATGTTCTCTAATCTTGCTGAGTACCTTTTGAGCTGTTTTCTCTTTTGTTATTTTTTCAGCCCAGGTATGTGGATTAATTATGTAATCTCATCCTCTGCCTACCATAGGTTGTCTTGGAGGAAGTTGGGAGTTTGAGGAGGCATTTTGCTGCATTTTTCTCATATTTCTACTTTTTGTTTTTTGTTTTATGTTAAGTTTGTAAGAGTTTACTATCTACAGACTTTTCTGTTGATATATAGATCTCATCAGTTGCTTTTCAGTGGTGAGTTTTAGACATGACTAACTATAATAGTTTGCTACAGTCCCAAGATCTGACTCTTGAATAATTTGGGAGAGGAGGATGCAGTGTGCGTGGCCCAGTAACCAAGTTCTCTGGGAATGTCCTCTAGTATTTTTATTGTTTCAAAGGCCATCTGAATGTTGGCTTACAGAGAAATAAAGACCATTATGGCACACTGTTAATATCAAGAGAATCAGGCCCAGTAGTATCATCCAAAACAAAGTAGATACAAGAACCAGTTATGAACTATGCTTAGTCTAGAGAAAAAAAATCCTTAAGCATAGTGTAAACATGAAGAAAACCTAGGCACTGACTTACAGCTAATAGGCATAGTTATGTCTCTGTGAATGGTAGCACAGACCTCAACAGTAATATTAAAGAGCTACTAATGGATTAGCAAAGTTTTATGATTATACTATTAAAAATACATGATTTGGAAATGGGAGAACAAAAGAGGAGCTTTGAAACTTTAAACTCCATGATATGAGAAGTAGGAGAAAGAAGTAGTATAAAGCATATTATTGGTGAGTAAAGGATATTTACAGAAATCAATGAAGATACGAGGAAAAATGATGAAAAATAAAAGATAAACCAAAAAGGACACAAATTATATAGGAGAAAATGATAGAAATAATTGAAGGGAGAAAAATTAAAAGGGAAACAACACAAAAAGAAAAAAATGAGAAAAAGTTATAAGAAGCAAGACAGAAAGACAAAGGAAGATTTCTCAAGGCCCAGGAAATTGTTGAAGAAAAAAATAGGGAAGGAAGGAAGAGAAAAAAGAAAACACAAAAAAGAAACAAAGAACCGAGCAACACACACGCTCACAAAACAAAAACATAAAAATCCAAAACAAATGGGAAAAAAAGGAAAACAAAAAAAGAAAGAAAGAAATTACACTGATTTTCCAGTATCTGCTGTTTGGGGACGACATCTAATTCCAAATGAGTTCCCAGGCATGCTGGTAGGTAAAGAAGGTAATCATATCCCAGCATCATGCTGTAGGATTAGAGTGAGATTGTCAATTCTGCTTCAAATCCAGAGCAATTCAAACTGGGTCTGGTATCTAACCATGGGGTTCGGGCCTGAGTCCTTTAGCTTAAACCCCTGTGGTGGTCCCTTGTCAGCCCGAGTGCAGCTCCCTGATCACAGCTGTTTCTCATTTCCATCTCTCACCCAGTTACTTTGTTTTTAATTTTAAAGGGGGAAAAACACAGAAAAGAAAAACAAAAAACAAAAGAAAGAAACAACTAAAACAAACAAACAAACAAAACCCCATACAATAACAATACAGGCTTTCCAAATAAGATGATAGGAATTTAACAATGGTTGCTATATTGCATATTGTTATCTTCAAAAGAGTTGATTAGGTTGCCAGATATAAACATGCAAAATTAACCAAAGTGTGTGAGTATTAACTGTTCTTTACCATGAACTAATGGAATAAGTAGTACAACCATCTTAGCAGTCTTGTAGGTATATATTTACAAATTTGTGTCTTTTTCCTTTTCCCTTCCTTTTTTTTCTGTTGCCTTATCCCAGTTATTCTTTCCTTTTGAACAGTTATGTATCTCTTCACAATATGTAGTGCAGATTTTGGATCTTATTTATTCTTTCAGTTTCTTATTCTAGGGAAATGATATGGTATTTACACTTGAGAGTCTGATTTATTTCACTTATGAATATTGTCTCAAATTGCATCCATTTACCTTTAAAAGCCTCTAGTTGATCCTTCTTTATAGCTGAGTAGTGGTCCACTGTATAAAAATACCACATCTTTTTTATCCATTCCTCAGTTGATGGGCATTTGGGTTGTTTACAGTTTCTGGCTGTTAAAAATTGTGTTGTTATAAACATGAGTGCGCATTTATCACAGTAGTATGATGTTTTCAGTTCTTCTGAGAAAATACCTACAAGGGTATAACTGGGTCAAATGGGACCTCTAGTCCTAGCTTTTTGAGGAATCTCTACATTGATTTCCACAGTGGTTGCGCCAGTCTACACTCCCACCAACAATGGAGAAGAGTTTGTTTTTCCCTACAACCCCTCCAGCATTTGTACTGGTTGACTTCTTGATCTTGGCCATTCCTTCTGGAGTGAAATGGAGTCTGTGTTATTTTAATTTGCATTTCTCTAATGACCTATAATACTGAACATTTTTTCATATATTTATTTGCCATTTTATTTCTTCATCTGAGAAGCATGTATTCATTTTAGATGCCCATTCTTAGAATGGGTATTTGGATTTTTGGGGCCTGATTTTTTTCAGTTCTTTGTGTGTTCTAGATAAAAGTCTTTTTGTCTGAAGGACTCTTGGCAAAATTTTTTTCCCAATGTGTGCAGTTTGTTTTCCCTCTGTTCGTGATTTCTTTTGATGTGTAGAAACATTTTAATAAGATGAGATCTTAGTTGCTGATTCTTTGAAGTACTTCCTGTGTGGTTTGGCTTTGCCTACCCCTAAGTCTTTGAGATTTCTACCTACTTTGTCTTCTAGTAGATTTAGTGTTGTTGTTTTAATATTTAGATCTTTGATTCATTTTGAATTTAGTTCAGTGCAATATGATAGGCATGTGTCTAGCTTAAGTTTTCAGCATGTGGAAAGCAGCTTTTTCCAGGAGCATTTATTAAAGAGGCTATCTTTCTTCCAGTGAACATTTCCCTCCTTGTCAATGATAAGGTGTGTTTGTACTTGTATCTATATCTTCTATTCTGTTCCTTTGATCCTCAGATCTATTTTTTGCCAGTACCAACATGATTGTGTTACAGAAGTTTGGAGATATAATTTCATGTTGGGGATTGTGATGCCTCCTGCCTTGTCTTTGTTGCCCCGGATCACCTTTGCAATTCTAAGTCTCTTCTGGTTCCACATGAATTTGAGGAATGTTTTCTCTAGATCTGTGAGGTATGTAAATGGTATTTTAATTAGGATTGCATTAAATCTGTGTAACAGTTTTGGGAGAATGACCAGTTTCACAATGTTGGTTCTTCCTATCCATAAGGAGGGAATATCTTTCCATTGTCTGAGATCTTCTTTGATTTCCTATTTTAAGAGAAACATAATTTTCAATATATAGATCTTTTACTTCCTTTGTTAGATCGAATCCTAAGTATTTAATTTTGGGATGTTATTGTGGCCAGTGTTATTTCCCTAATTTCAGTCTCAGTGATTTTGTTGTTTGTATACTGCAATATTACTGATTTTTGAGTGTTGACATTGTATATAGCTACACTGATGAATTTGCTTATTAAATCTAGTAAACTTTTGGTGGAGTTTTTGAGGATTTCTACATAGATTATCATATCGCTGTAAGTAGTGATAATTTATCTTCTTCTTTTCCTATCCTTATTCATTAATATCTCTTTCTTGTTTAGTTGCTCTGGCTAATGTATCCAGAGTACATTGAATAGGAATGGTAATAGTAGACATCCTTGTCCTGTTCCTGATTTTAGGTTTAAAGCTTTCAGGCTTGGTCCATTTAGTATGATGTTGGCTGTTGGTTTGTCATAGGTGGCTTTTATCAGATTGAGGTAGAGACCATCTATTCAGATTTTTTGTAGGGTTTTTATCATGAAAAAGTGTTGGATTTTATAAAAAACTTTTTCTGTATCAATTGAAATGACCGTGAGGCTTTTGCCTTTGGCTTTATTAATAGTGTATTACATTTATTGTTTTGCGTATGTTGGAACCATCCCTGCATTCCTAGGGTGAATTCTACTTGGTCGTGGTGTGTAATCTTCTTGATGATTTACCACATCATGTTGCTAGTATTTTACTGAGCATTTTTGTATCTATGTTCATTAGAGAGATTGGCATATAGTTCTTTTTTGGGGGGGTGAGTCATTTTCTGGTTTGGGTATCAGGTTATCCTTGCCTCTAGGAATAGGTTAGAAAGAATTGCTTCATTTTCAATTACATTAAAGAGTTTGAGGAGTATCAGCATTAAATCTTTTCTAAATTTTGTGTAGAATTCAGCCATGAATACATTGGGACCTGGGATTTTCTTTATTAATAAGTTTTTAATTATGTTTTCAGTTTCACTAAATGATGTTGGAGTATTCAGAAGTTTTACATCTTCTTGATTCAGCTTTAGTAGTTCATATGTTTCTAGGAGTTTGTCCATTTCTTCTGTGTTTTCCATCTTATATGAGTATAAATTTTTGAAGTAGGTATTGATGATTTTCTTAATTTCCACAGGATCTGTGGTGATTTTACCCTTTTAATTCCTTACTGCACGAATTTGAGTTTTTTCTTTTCCTTTTTCTTTTTGATGAGGTTGGCTAGGGGTTTATCAGTTTTGTTTTTATCTTTCAAAGAACCAAGTTTTGATTAATTAATTCTTCTTATTGTTTTCTTAGCATCAGTTGAGTTAATTTCTCCTCTGATCTTTATAATTTCCTCCTGTTTGTGGGCTTTGGGCTTGACTTGCTCTTTTTTTCTAACAGCTTTACATTAGATTGTTTATTTGTACTTACTCTGTTTTCTTGATGTGAGAATTCATTGGTATCAAATTCCCTCTTGGGACTGCTATGTTCTTCTGGATGGAGCGCATCATCTTGCCACTTTGAGAAGGTAGCACTGGGAGCTCTGAAATACAGGCAACCTAGGCAGCTCCGAGTCCCAGGTTCATTTCATCTATCCCTGGCACCATGCCTGACCACTCTTTCCAGAGGATATGACTGGCACATGGATTAGAGTCATTCACTAGCTTTTGTACATGTAGCATCTACTGGTCTATCCCACTTCTGTGTTGTTCCCTGAAGGCTGCTGGAGTCCCTACTTTTACTTTATCTCTGTAGATTCAGTCTTCGTTTCATGCAAGCCACAAGTTAGGAGCCATAAAGAGAGTATAGATTGTTCCTTCCTTTTTCTGCATTGTGTTCTGCCTCTTCAATTTTCTAAAGTATGTATCTTAAACAGAAACCAATTATGAGTGTCTATCATCAAGAAATATCAATGTTATGTTTATTTATTATAGAGATGTTTCACTGGTTAATTTGAAGCAAAATATATGATTCTCCACAAGCAATATTATATCTATTTTTCCCACTTCTTCCAGAGAATCTAATACCTTAGATTAGGCCCCGTGCTCTAGGGCCAGACTGCCTTGCTTTATGTACTCTTTTATCCCCTTGCTATGGGAACATAGAAAAGTTCATATATCAAAATACAGGTTTTATTCTGTGTCTTCCAGAAATTTCTAGAAATTGTTGATTACAACTTAGAAATTTCTTAGTAATGAAAATCTAGCCATAATGATGCATGTTACATTGCAGTAAGTCAAATTGCCACAAAACTTTGAGGCTGAAAAAGAACCACTGATACTACGGGTCAAGTGTGTGCAGTCTTCAGTGAGAAATGCTCATTCCTCTTTTATGTAATATTTTCTGGGGCGACTGGAATGGATCTCAAAGAACCCAGATATCTTAAGTCTTTTTATTTTGTACTGTTATCCTGGCTGCAGCTGTTGGCATTTGGATCTGGAATATTTGGTTCATGGGATTTACTACCACATGGCCACTCTTTCTCTTCACATTTTTTTCTCACCATTACTCTAGCATACGCTTGTCAACTTGGTACTGAATTTTGAAAGCATGAAAATAAAGTACAAGTCCCCTTGAGGCATAAACCTGAAAATCTCATGTATCTTTTCTGCTACATTGAATGGACTAAACTGAGACACAGGTTCAGATGGGACATGAATGGAGGACACATGTTTCTTGATGATGAAAGGAGCAAAGTTTTATTGCAAAAGAAATTCCAGAATGAGAAGCGTTCTTGGTGCCACCTTGGGACATGCACTGGCAAAGTGGATCTACATTAAGAGGTCTTTACTTGGCCTAGACTGCTTTTCCAGGTTGCTGTGCTAACTCTAGAGTGTTACCCTCCTGTGTGTAATGCATAGGGACTCATTACCACATTCCCATTCCAGCTAATAGAAAATGAAAACTTGAAAGAAGTAGTATTGCCTTTCTCTTAGTTACATAATCTGAACTTAACCTTTAGTCACAAGATCTATTTAATTAGAAGACTTAAAAGAAATAGTCTTTATTCTAGGTAGCCATGACATTGCCTGAAAATTGAGAGTTCCATCTGTACGAAAGAAAATTAGGAAACAGATGTTGGTTAGCAATTTATAATCTCTTTGATTATAACCTCTTTAGCTTCTTTCATTCTCAGTTTCCCTATATGTGAAATGGAGATAAAAATTATATCTATTTGACAGAGCTATTGATGAGAATTACATGAACTGTATGCAAGAGAGCTTAGCACTATTTCTGAGGAGTCAATGAACTGTTACTATGCTTTAGATAAAAACTCACAGAATTCCTGCCACTTTCCAGGCACCATTCCAGACTCTAAGTAGATGAAGATACATTAGACAGGTTTCTGCACATGGACAACTAAAACTCTCCTGAGGAAGATATATCTGCTTTAAAAAATTACAGCATGAGGTAAAAGGTAGGAGAGAGTTTGGCTATAGTACCGTGATGATAGACACAAGGGGTGTAGGGAAGTCAGAGGTTATATAAAAGGGCTAATATTACAGTTTGACCATGAAATTTCAGTCAGAAAATTGAGTTACTTAGAGGAAGAGAATGCAAAGACATCCCAGGGAGTAAGTTCAAGAGACATTCAAGAGAAAAGTTAAAAAAAGTGAATGGATTTTGCCAGCTAGCCTTCAAAGCCCGTTCTGCCCACTCTGAATTGCGGGCACCAAGTCATGCTGATAGGAGGGAAACTAGTTGGCAATCGTGCTATCAAATATACAGTCACATTTCTTGCCTGATACAATAAGGCCTCAGGCCTGTAACGCAGCTGGAATGAACGTGTGTACTTCCCCACAGTGCACTGGAAACTCATAGAGTGCCAGGCTTCTGGAGATGGAAAACAGAGTCACAGGTTTGTGGCTATTCTTTGGGTCTTTCAGAAGCTCTCCCAAGTTCCTTTCTTGCACTTTTTAAAAACAACCGTTACTGTAGATTTACTAATTACCTTGAGAATCAGTCATTGGACTCTGGACTTGAATTGTTTAATTTCTCACCATGGTGGGGGGGCAAGAGGAAAGACCCTGCTTATCTGTCATTCATTCACTGTCTCCCACACATCTCCCTGTGAACAGCTCTAAATTAATGATTCAGCCATGCTACTCTTGCCCATGCTTTGGACTTGCCCAGCTGCATACTCAACTCCCTTCTCTCCCACCACTGGAGTTCCTATAACTCATCTTGATCAGGTTAGCTCAACGTTCTTCTCCTTAAGCAGCTTTTCCTTGACCTTTCAGATTCAGTTAGGTACTCTTGACATCCCATAGAATCGTTGTAAACACTCCTCCTTGTGTGTCAGGGTTTGATTGGCCAGAGAATGATGTGATGACTTTTTTCTTCGCTACAACTAAAACATAAGCTCCTTGGTGGTAGATTAAATCTGTCTTACTTACTCATGTGGCTTAAGTCATTCTGCCTCTACCTCTACCAGAATTTGAAAGTAAACGTCGGAATCAGAGAAGGCATCACCTACTTTACTATTTCATAATCCTGATGGGGGCATTTTTCCTCATCTGCAGCCCTAATTCTCTCAAAATTAAACTTATTTGCCCATCTGGTAGGAAAAAAAAGGAGAGAGACAAGCACAGGCCTATGAATCCTGGTACCTACAGAAGTGCCTTGTTTAAATAGGAATTCTTAAGTTACTGCTTCTTGCCTTTTGACATATTGTTTCCAACTGATGTCTTTTTACTTTAGATAAGTGTTTCTAATACCTCTGATCAAGTACAGAATAATTATATCTTATGATTTTTATTTCTCCTTTATGTTTTTCCTGAATATGTCATACTATATAATATAAAGTTATTTATGATTTATGAAAGATTTTGCTTTAAACAGCAAAAGGGGAAAATACATAAAAGATCATTTCTCTGTGTCTTCCTATTTATTTATTTATTTATTTGCATTTGAAACTTTTTTTTAAATACTAGAAGAACAAAGCAAAAGGTGTACTTGTAGTGAAAGTTGTTTATCAACACAGAAGATTCTAGAAATAAGAAGAAAAGTAGACTTAGGCTATGCCAGGTCAAATAGGTCCTATAAATGACTTTAGAGACACATCTGTGATTCTGGATACTCAGGAGGCTGAGGCAGGTGGATTGCAAGTTCAAAGACAGCATAGCCAATTTAGCAATATTCTGTCTCAAAATTAGATGAAAAGGACTGAGGATATAGTTTAGCACTTCCTGGGTTCAATCCCCAATACCATTATAGAAACCTTATGGTAGGAGGAGATTGACAAGAGCAATTGTTCACATTCTTTCAGTATTCATTGACGCTGACTTCCATTTGATGATGCCTTGCTGAACTAGATCTATGGTAAATACATAGGGAAAGTACTGAAAAAGCAGGTTAACCTCATGCAGCACTCAGTACATTAAGGCACAAAGAAAAAAGAAGGATGCATACTTTGTTTTGTTTTGGTTTTTGAGAATAGGTCTCCTTATGCAGTTCAGACTGGTCTTGAACTCACTGTGTAGCCCAGGCTGACCTCAGCCTCCCCAGTGCTGGTATAAACGTGTGCATCACCACTCCTGGCAGGAAGGGTAATATCTAAAACCATTTGAGGATCATGGATCTCAGGCAGTTTCTGAGTAGATATTTGCATATCTCTAAATTAAAATTTTTCAATGACATTTAGAATTATTTAATTTTTATATAATTGAAATACATATTTACTCTTGACATTTTTCAGAAATGCAGAAAGGATAATACTGAAAATATTCATCACACAGTGTAATATCCCTCCGTTATTTATCCAAATTCATTTTTGGTTATATATTTAAACATAGTTAAAATTGATTGTGGACAATTAAACCTCATGAGAAAAACTATTTAGAGAGATAATTTACCCAATCTTTATTACAGAAATCAGAAGTATTTCTTTTCACATGTAGTTAATTTCATACAAATTCTACTTTAACTTACACACTTCTACTTCTACTTACACACTATAAATACACACAGGGAAGCATAAATATTCTAAAACCTTAGTTATCCTCTAATGTTAAAGATTCCTTTGTTTTGTTAATTCATTTAACTGCTTGTTTATTTTTATGAAAATCATTTTCAAATTTGGGAAATATTTGTGTTTGTAGCAGTAGAGTTATTTTATGTGAAAAGTATATTAATCTTCAAATTTTTCATTAGAGTGTTGGAGGTTTGGTTCAAAATTACTTTCTTCTCTTGAGGCAGTTATACTTTTTTATCCTTGTACTGTAAGGGACTCTACATCTGAGTAAGCCTGATGAATCTTTCCTTCACTCTGGGAGGCTGCGGTAGGAGGATCCCAGGTTTGAGCCAACCTGGGCAATTTAGGCAGATGTTCTCTAACGTAACCGAAGGCCCTGGATTCAATTCACAGTAACATAAAACAAGGCCCAGTAGAGAGTGAGGGAAAGAGGCTGAGAGGAGAAAAGCAAACAGGAATAAATTCTGAGTTGGTAAGTGTTTCCTTCTTTTCCCAGTGGAATACACATGCTCTTGGGAAAGATTGGGAATTGGATTTACCTTTTTGTTGAAAGTTTTTAAAGTATTTTTTGTAGGACTAAGACTATTTGGGGCAATGAAAATACAGTTTTCACTGTATGTTAAACAAAAATATTTTGGCTAAGATGTGAGTTTGGAAAAAAGTTAGCAAGCTCAATACATAAAATAATGGGAAGAATAAATAAAGAGTATAAATTTTGTGCAATTTATAAAAAATACAGTGAAAAGCAGTAAAAATGTACCATTTTTAGTAAAATTCTTACATGATGCCTTAGATGACAGAGTAAATTACTTAATTTACAATCCATGTGTTTAGCATAGTGCTGTTGAAAACAGATCCATACACACATAGGAAGGAGGGGTGTGTTGAAAGATTACATAAAAATAAACAAGCAGTTAAATGAATTAACAAAACAATGTTATGTATTAATATTTTAACATACCACTTGATTAGGAGAAGTGCAAGATTAAGGCTGTTGATATACAAAATGAGTTACATGAAGGCTTCAGCAAAAGTTTTTATTTACCAACATTTTTAGTCAAGTTTAGTCATGTTTATTTCATTTCATCTTCCTTGAAGAGTTTCCCACACGTGCAAAAGCAGATGTTCTTCTCACACTGTCACCCAGTTTGACACATAGACCTCCATCACCCTGTGCTGATTTATGAAATGAGCTTCCCTGTCAAACTGTGTTTGATTTCTGGAGGAATGACTTAAAATGGCAATTTGTGTTAGTAAGGATTCAACAAGTTCACATGGAAGCCATCGCTCTCATTTCCATTAACATACATTAAGAATTTTGCATCTTAAATTCATAGATCATAGGAAGAAGGATTGTTGAATTGTGATGACGCTGGGAAGTTTTTGTCTCCTTGCAACTATTTTGGAGTTTTTTCTTTACATCTTTCTTGCTATTTTAAGTTTTCTTCACTTTTTTACTAGTGAAGTTCTAATCAAGAGCTCAAAATTTCAATATTGTACACTTAAATAATTTGTAAATACCTTTCTATTAGAGAGAAAGGAAATCATCACGAGATTTTCTGTATTTCACCAACAGGCAGTCACTTGTTAATTTTGTCTTCTCAAGGTTTCTTAACAAACCAGTGTTTAAATGAGCGAGCATATAGAGAAAACAGTAAAAAAAAAAAAATCAAATACTAAAAATGTTTAAGAGTCATAAAATTCTTAAAGAAAAATACATTATTTTAGCGTAATTCATATAAAACTTAAGACCAAATTTCATCATAAGGTTTTAGAAGTTTATTAAAGAATAAATGCAATAATACTATTTTAATTATGTTCAGTGCTATTATAATTATTACATTTGGACTACAAATGTGGCTTGAACCAAATACAAGATATTCTCTTTACCCAAGTTATGTCAAGGATGATTTTCTTCATAATATTATATATATATGTATATGATAGTTTATATATATATATATATAATAGCTTGTATATATAATAGTACATATATAATAGTATTATATATAATAGTTTATAGTAGTTTATATATATTATATATAATATATATTATATATAATAGTTTATATATAATATATAATAGTTTATTACATATAATACTTTATATATATATAATACTTTATTATAATAGTATATAATATATAATAGTTTATATAGTATATCTATCTCTATATATAGATATATAATACTTTATAACAGTTTTCTGGTATTTTATTGCATCCTGATGGAATGTAGATATCATTTCAAAAGGAAATCAATGAAACTGTCTTTATAGCATGCCAGGGCAATATGATGTTTCCATCTTGTTTTCTAAAAATGTCTGAAAAACACTTCATTGTATGTGAAGGAATTAATGGGTTGTTTCTCCTAACAAAGTTCTAGATGAGAACTGAAACCAAGACATAGGTGGGTAATTGAGGAAATACATGAAAAAAAATTCCATTCTGAGTCATTGGCAAATATTGATTTTATGTCCCAGAAATTAATCATGCAGACTTTAAGATTAGTAGCTTTTGGTAAAACTTAAGTACTAACTAAAACTGTCTTTTTTTTTTCCTTAACTAAAACTGTCTTTAAAATGTCCCTGTATGAAGAGATAGGATTCTTCACAGGAAATTATTTTTATTAAGAAAAGAATTTTGAACAAATTTTTGGTCATTAATTTTGTCCAAACACCATGTATTAGGAGAAAGAAGATTTTAGCTTGAAGAAAATTCAAAGTGAACCAGAGAATATTAAATAAGATTTAAAACATGAAAAACATGCTCATTTGAAGTAAGAAAAATGCATATGAAGTTCAAAGAAGAATCAGTGTCAAAGGTTTTTTATGGTATTTATATCTTAAAAAATAAACATTGTGTATGTATATATAATTCCAAGAATTTAAAAGTAGAAGAAATGATGTGATATAAACATTATAGTGCATTAAACATTATAGTGCATCACAATTGAATGAAGAGGTTCAGAATAAAGTGGTTATGTAAAAATGAAATGTAAAAGAAATTGGAGAATTTCTCTTCTGCCACATTTTATTTGTAAAAGGATTGTTTTGCAAACCAGTAAAGCCAGTCCATTTTAAAGGAGAATGAGCCTGCATTTCCTAATGAGATGAGTAGCCAAGAATTTGCTGCTGTCTTTACAACAGCAAAGGGATGAATGTTGGCCCCAGTGTGCCACGTGCAGGTGGCAAGGCCATTCACAAGCCAGGAGGTCTGCATGGTCCACTGCCAGCAGGCTCCCGGGCTGAGATGCTGAAGCTGTGCTAACCGGGGCCTGCACCTTCTCACCTTCTTTCTGCTCACAATAAGCGGGTCAGTTTTCAACACTTCCAAAATAAAAGTTTGTGAAAACTGTAGTAAAACAGCTTGATGTTTCCAGTATTGTCTCCCCTCAAAAAGTTCCATGTAAATCAACAATGAGCAACAAATGATTTCGATAGTTACTGTATCAAAGTCTTAACCAAATTATTTCACCCCACATTATCTTGCCATACTGAATTTATGAAGATTAACACTTGTTGAATATCACTATCAAAAACCACCTCCTTCACATGGAGACAGTAGTCAGAAGCAGAACCTAAATTTGCTTATGAGAATTTATATAAGATTTAATATAATTTGGTTGGATCTTCATAAAGCTTATTGGCGTTATTAGTTTTATTATATATTGCAGATTGGTAGCTTGCAGGCCAACTTCTCACACAAAGTTGGTTGGAAGCTTGTTTTGTGATTACAGAATTTTGAGATACATTTTGATACACTCTTTGATAATTTAGGTGAAATCCACAGGGATACAAACCGCATCATAATACATATATTACAGAGTCTGTAGAGCCTTGTATAGTGTCTGTGGTAGAAAATAGTAGCAGATCTAACTTCACATATTTCTCTTTAAAACATACTTCATTGTAGGCATTATGACACTAACCATAGGACTGTTGATGGTTGAACAGATGTTTTAAAAATTATCAACTCATTGTGTTATAAACCAAGAAATTTTTTGATTCTCAAATATCCATATGAAGATAATAAGAGATCAATGTGAGGTCAGAAATCCTACTTTATGAAAAATATGTTAAGTGTTTATAATCAAGCCTTGCTGACAGAATACATGTATATGGTGGTTTTAAAGTAAAATGTTCAGTTGCACTAATTAATAATATTTATATTATTTGTCAGAGGACAAATCATAAGGTCCTAACACGGTGTCTAACAAAAAGTGCAAATTCTGTAATTTTTACAATGTTCCTACTCTCATCACATCCAAGAAGGAGTAGAGCATTTCATAATGAGATTCTGCTAGATGGAAACTGAAGCAGAGGGTTTCTCAGTAGATACAATGGAATTGAGAATTTATGCCAAAACAGAAGGACAAAACTAGTGTTGAGAGCCACTTGGGAACCTGAAGTTCAGTAAGCCAGACTGCAAGCTGGGAGCAGTGCCAGATGGAATGGTCCAGAGTTCCAGTTAAGTTGTAGGGTCAAAAAGCTAAGTATGTAGACAATACACATACAGTTGAGAACAAATATGAAGTGGTTTAAATCACCAATCTCCAGCCTGTTTTTGGTACCAAGGACAAATTTTTCAATGGACTTGTTGTCAGGGATGGGGGGTTCAGGATGACTCAAGCACATAGCATTTAATGTGCACTTTATTGCTAATATTTTGTAATATAATATGAAATAATTATATTATCAGCATAATGTAGAATTAGTGAGAGCTCTCAACTTGTTTTCCTGTTTTTAGATAGCCCTATCTTAAGGTGGTAGAAGATACTAATACTGAAATTTTGTGATTTATGTCCAGTCTATGTTAATCTTATTTTGATTGCTGTCACTGCAGAAAACCCTGCTTCCCAAAGATAGGGTTATGAAATGGTAGAGCTTTTAATACTCTTATTGCAAAACGTGTGCAGGTTTGAAGTTGTCTCAGATTAAATTTTAAGGCCAGCATCCTTTGCAAACTTAAGCAGTTCATTCTCTTCTGGCACACAGTTGATTCACACGATTTATTAACAAATTGGTCCTGTATTCATTCCTTTGCAGTTTAGAGGTATTTTGTGTCTGGGACATAATGCTCAAACTCTTTTGAAGGTGGAAACAGGTGATCATGCACCAACTACAAGAAATAGGCTATGGTTTAGTCTCTTTCAAAAATCTCTGCTACTGTGTCAAGCATGTCAAAAATCACAGTATTCCCTTACTAACCCACATAATTCCAGTTTGGCTGTGAATGCAACTACTTTATCTGACAACTTGAGTACAATTATTTTTCTCTGAAGTGACAGTTCAATTTCATTGGGTGAGTTGAATATGTCACACAAATAAGCAAGTTTTGTGACCATTCTGTGTTACTGAAATGTGCTGCCATTGGTGCTTGCTTTTCTAAAGGAAATCTCTGGAGTGACTCTCATAACACAAAAAACTCTGGCTGATGATTGGCCTTCAGAAAATATAAAGGCAAGGAACCAGGGATAACCAGGTCAGCTGCACAGTGCCTGCCTGGCAAGCACAAGATCTTGCTTTGGATTCCCTGTGTCAAATGAAAAAATAAATAAATAAAAAACCACAGAAGATATTAAGAAATGATGTATACATGTTCTGTGTTCCTCTTCTCCCAGAGTTGTACAGACAGATGTGACTTAGTGGGTATGTACTTTAATATGACTGGCAATGTTAATCATATCATGGGAAAGGTTTTTAAGTTCATGTGACATTGTTTTTACTAGCCTACATTTCTCTTTCACACTGTGTGTAGACACATTCAGAAGCAAACTCACTGATCTAAGTCTTGAGACCACAAAGTCATCTAGTCACGGCAGCCACTCCATTCATGCATATACCAATGCAAGCTGACCAATTTAGTGTTCCTGCTATGGGATCATTTAAAGATTTGAAGCGTTCTGCAGCTGTGGTGTTGGTTGGCAATAGAAGTGCAAATAGCATGTCCTCATGCAAATTCTGAAAATCATATCACAGAAAAAGAAGTGTCATCACAGAAAAACCATTGTCACCTTCTTGTCAACAGTGAGAGAGTCATCAACCTGCACTGTGTACCCTGTGACTTGTGTTAGCAGTTGTGAACTAATAGATGTCCTCTATTATTTCATCTGTTTATCTATTACCTTGCTAGCTGAGAGAGGCACACGTGACATCTTATGAACTACAGCCTCTAAACGTTAGTGGCAAATGTTCTTTGCAACAGGCAGAACATTCAATTCTTCAGCAGCAGTAAGGGCTTCTTAGCTTTTGCAGTGTAGGTGAGCGCTAGAAAGGTGCTCACTCAGTGCACATTGATTTCATAGAGTGGTGGCCTTCAGTAATTGTTTCTGTTTTTTGTCTCTGCATTTGTTTTTCTTCTGAAAGAAATCCAACAACTTGTCTTTTAATGCAAGGTACTTGGTCTCTGTGCGGGTTTTGAAGGTTTCATGGCTTTGTTGGATTGTTGTTGATGATACAGGGAAGCCTTGAAGAGTGTTAATCTCCTATTGCAATAAACCCATATAATTAAAGTAGGACTTCTGGTATTTGCTTTTAAGCGCCACATTTTTGGCTGACAGTCTTAGAATCTTGTGCTGTCTGGCTTATCACTGCACCTTTTCCCCTTTTTAGAGAAGCTCTCCAGGGACTGAGACAAATGCATAGTGCAAGAAAGTAGTGTGGGCTGGAATGATAAATAAAATAATCATAGGACACATGCAGTAAAATAAGCCTTGGATTCTGACTTAAACCCTGCCACCAGATGCAGCTGTACATTACTCTAGTAGCACAAAGCGTGCTACTGGATGTGGTTTGTCACTTGCTACTCACCGATAGGGCTTTGAGGAGTCTACAGGGTATTGATTCATTCTGTTCTCTGTGCCACTTCCCAGAATGAGCATTTTTCCACAGCTCTATCTCAGATCATCAGGTGTTAGAGTCTCACAAGGAGTACACAACCTAGATTTTTCACACACAGAGCACACAGTGTAGCTCACACCCGTAGGAGAATTTAGTGCTAATCTGACCAAGCGGGAATGCGATCAATGTAGAATAGCAGTAAATACAGCTGAAGGTTCACTTGCCTACCTACTGCTTTGTCTCCTAACGTGCAGCCCAGTTCCTAAATGGTAACCAGTTGGTACTGGAAGATAGGGACCTATCATTTAAAATATTGTTGAAGCAGCCTTTCATTCCTGACTCATACCAGAGAGTGAAAAAGGAATGATGCATGGATGGGAGAGACAGGTTTAAAGAGGGAGCAGCAGAATGGCCTTTTGGAATCAACAATGGTTTGCTGTATGAAGCAGAATCTGTGAGTGCTTCTCTGAACAAATGGGGCACTTACTAAAACAGTCTAAATTGCCTTTCAAGAGTAAAAATTGTCAGATACAGTGCAAATAGTAAAATTTCTTCTCTTGGCTGATTTCTCTGGCTTCCTATTATCTTCTGGCTCTGTCCAGTGACACAACTCTAGACGCTGTATTCTCGTATCACCAACCCAAGTGAGTATACAGAATTTGCTTCCTAGAATTTCCAGGACTATTTACTCTGGATCAACCTGGTGTGATGCCTACCTTTGAACCAATGCCAGGTGAATGGGATGAACTGGGAGAACAAGGTGAGTTTCAAACCTATTTCTGAACTAAACATAGTAGCCAGTAGGACCTGGTATATTTGCTGGGTAATCAGTTCAATCTAAACTTCACTGCTAGTAAATTAGTGTATTGAGAAAGAAAGAAATGCGAAATGGATTTGATGAGGAACCAGTATATTTTCAATGTATAAACATAATAGTACACTTACTGTGGTTGTGTACATTGAAACGTAAGTATGATATATGTAGAATAGCAAGGAGACGTACTTTTCAACAGTTCTAAAGTTGCTACTGATAGTTCTCATGCTGCCTAAGACAAAAACAACTGCAATATTTTTAACTATGTGTATTTAAAATGTTTCACTGCAAAACCATAAGAGTTCTTTTTTCCTATCCTTTTCTTTCCAGTGTTCCTTTCTACCCTTCCCCTTCTTGCTATTTTAGTCCTACAGGCAGTAGTTGGAGTACAATGCTAAGAGTCTATACCAGCAGTTGGATGTGGTCATAAATAATGCAGAACATGATGTCTGACCTCCAGTGTGGTGAGGAAAGCTATATCTGAAATTTATAGGGGTCCTGCACAGAATGTCGGGGCTTGACCAGAGGCAGGAAGGGGAGCACCCCTAAGCGGAGCTCAGCACCGAGAGTGAGAAGCTCAGCCTGCAGAGGGTGGTGCCCAAGGGAGGCAGCAGCCTGGAATGGGGGTCAGAGCCATGGGTGAGTAGTGAAGGCTTAGCTCCAGCAGAGCTAAGAGGTTCCAGAGCCACAGCAGCCTCAGCGGGACATCAGGCATAGGTTACGATTCCAGGGTGGGAGAAGAGAGCATCTAAGTAGAAGAGCAAAAGAAGTGAAGATGAGAAATACATTGTACATAGAGGATTGATCAGAGCAGTAAATGTATCAAAGATAATGGAAGCTGATTACTTATTGTCCAAGGTACAAGCACAGCACAGGGGAAAACTATGAGTTTTAGAGCCTTGCATGAAATTATAGGAATGTTAATTTGAACTCATATTTTTCAATACCATGGGTATAGATATAGTTATTTAGATGGGTGCAGATATTTTATTAGTATATTTTTGCAGTACATAGTAGTAACAGTTACCTTGGGGAGTTGTAGCATGTGGATAACGTATCTCAACTAGTGTTTAATCCTCTGCCAATCCTCACTCTCTCATATCTTTCCAACCCTCTTGGTCCTCTTCCCATCGGCAAAAGCTACTTCTGTTGAGGTTTTTTCTTCAATTCTTTTTTTTTTCCTGTACATATTGGGGAACGCTGCAGTGAGTACCCAAGTGTTGTGAAAGGCACATGGGACATGGCAAAAAGAAAGAGCAAGAGGCAAAATGGAGATGCAATGGGAAACTGTGATGCCCAGTTGTTCATGGTGTGTGTGTGTGGAGCGGGGGTGGCTTGAATCAACCAGAACCTCAGTATTTATTGATTACCTATGTGTTTAGGATAAGGGTTGAAAGGTAGTGAATGTTTCTGGGAGAGTAACGGTGATTGGTGAGCTAATAAGAAAAGCAAAGCATTCTTGCAAGGATAAGACAAAGGGCAACAAGGAGACTGTAGTTTACTATTTACTGCTATTTACTGCTGCTACTACATTGCTTTGAAGATCCTTGTCCTCCTCAGTGAGTCTTATCTTGCCCTGCAAGCACCTCAGCATCACTAGCCCCAGGACTTCAGTTGCGACCAGAAGAAGAATGCAGGGAGTTTCTGCTTTCATTTTGGCTCAGAGAGCAGGACAAAAGTGGTCTTAGAATTTCCCTAGATTCAATTTATAATCTGTGGTACCTGTCACATTCCCTTTTCCCCCTACCTCTCTCCCCCTTCCTCCATCTCTTGTTTCTCTTTAGATTTGAATAAGATCTCCCTACTTCTTCCTATTTCCTATTATCAATCATTTATTTTGCTTTTATTTGTATTTTGGGGTTCTCAAGGGAAACCATGGATATTTCATCTTGTTTGTCTGATTTTATAACTTAATGTTATGGCCTCAAATTGTATCTTTTTCTCTATGAATGCTTAATATTTAGCATTCTTTATGGCAAAGTGATATTCCATTGTATATAAATATCATATTTTCTTTATTCATCTGCTCATGGGCATATAGACCATTTTCATGATTTAGTTATTATAAATTGTGTTGCTATCATTGTGTTTGATTACCTTAACTCTTTTTGGAAAAATGGTTAAGAAGGATATAGCTGAGTCAAATGTTATTTCTAATTTTAAGTCTGTGAGGAGGTTCCATACTGATCCCATAGTGGTTATGCTAGTTTGCATTTCTGTCAACAATGTAGAAGGGTTCCATTCCCCTCTCCCTTGCAAGCATCTGTAATTGTTAATTTGCCATTATTAAAAATCTTTGAGCCAGGTGTGGTGGTGCACTCCTATAGTGGAGCAATCAGGAGGCTGAGGCAAGAGGATCATTGCAAGTTCAAGAACAGCCTGGGCTACAAAGCGAACCCAAGGCCAGCCTGAACTGCATAGCAGGACCTTGTTTCAAAAAGACAAAAAATCTGTTATTGTTACTGTTATTGTTAATAATAGCCTGTTATTCTTGATAATAACCATCTTTGTGGAGAAAGATGACATAACAGTGTTGTTTTAATTTGTATTTCTGTAATGGCCATTGAAGTTAAACATTTTCTCATGTTTTTATTGTTTTTATTTTCCCATTCTTTGGGTTGTCTCTTCATTCTTTTGGTTGTTTCCTTTGCTGTGCAGAGGCTTTTTAATTTTACACGATCTCATTTTTTAATTTGTGAAATTATATCTTATGCCATTGGTTTCTGTTCAGAAAATTCTTGCCTGTATATATATCTTGATTTTACACATTTTGTCTTCCAGCAGATTTTCTTTTAATATTTAGATCTTTGATCCATTTGATTTTAACTTAGTACATTGTGAGACATATGGCTCTGTAGTCAGTCTTTTGCGTGTGGATATCTGATTTTCCTGGCAACATTTATTAAGGAAGCAGTGTCCTCCAGTGCATGTTTTTGACTCCTTTGTCAAGATGAAAGAGCCTGATGCACCTGCAGTTGCTTCTCATTTCTGCATTCTGTTCCAGTCATTCACATATCTGCTTTTGTCCCAGTACCATACTGTTTTTATCACTGTTTTTTATAGCCCATAATATAATTTCAAATATGGGGTTGTAATACCTCCCACTTGGCTCCCCCCATCCCCTGAAGCATTTCTTTTGATATTCTCTATCTCTTCTGATGCCATATAAATTTTAGTATTGTTTTAGCTAGATCTGTTAGTATTTTGATTGGTATTGTGTTAAATCTATATATGTTTTGGAAATGGAGGTATTTTGATTACATTGGTTCTGCCTATGCTGGAGTAAACATGTCTTTCCATTTTCAGATATCCTCTTGGATTTCTTTTTCAGAGTGATGAAGTTTTCATCATAGTGATGAAGTTTTCATTGATGAGGTTTTCATTAACCTAACCAGGAAGTCTTTTACTTCCTGGTTAGGTTAATTCCTAGGTTTTTAATTTTTCCTGATGCTATTGTAATTATTATTTTACAAATCTGTTTCTCGTTGAGTTTGTTATTAGTGTATAGAAAAGTTACTGATTTTTTTGTGTTGATTTTTGTGTCCCACTACATCATTGAATTTAGTTTGTTAATTCTGGTTGTGCTTTGGTGAAGTATTTTTGTTCTTGTAAATATAAAATCATGTCATCTGTAAATTATGATACTTTAACTGCCCTTTCCTGTACATATCCCTTTTATATTTTTCTCTTGTCTGATTGCTCTGGCTGATGTGTCGAGGACTATTTTGAACAGAAGTGTTGACAGTGGACATTCTTGTCTTGTTCCTGCTTTTAGAGAAAAAACTTTCAGGTTTCTATTTTTTCCCCCAATTGACATGATTGGCTTAAATGGCCTTTATCCAATTGAGATATGATACTTCTATTCCTATTTTATTCAGGCTTCTATCATGAATGAATGTTGGGTTTTGTCTAGTGCTTTTTGTGTTATCATTAAGATAATCATATGATTATGTGAGGGATTACATTAATTGATTCAAGTATGTCAAACCATCCTTGCATTCCTTGAATGAGGCCTACTTGTTCATACTATATGATTATTTTGATGATCTGTGGCATTCTATTTGGTAGTATTTAATTGAAAATTATTGCATCTGTGTTGATTAGAGATACTAGCCTTTTAGTTCCCTTTTTTGATAGGATCCTTGTCTAGTTTTGGAATCAGGGTGTCATAAGGTTCCAAGAATAACTTTGGCAGTACTCCTTTCTTTTTCATTTTTTTAAAGAGTTTGAAAAGCATTGAAGTTATTTTAGAATTTGACAGTGAATCTACTGAGTCTTGAGCTTTTCTTAATTTGTAGATCTTTTTATTACTACTTTAATTTCATTACCGACCATTGAATTATTCAGGATTTTTAAGTCTTCTTGGTTCAGTTTTGTAATTAATATGTATCTAGAAATTTCTGTTTCTTCTGAGTAGTTGCTAATAATTTTCTGTACTCTAGAGTCAATTGTGGTTTCATCTTTTTCATTTTAATTCCTCTGATTCATGTGGCTTTTTACTACTTTTTGAGGGGAGGATATGATTGGTAAGGATTTGTATATTTTGCTTGTTCTTTCAAAGAAAAAAGTATTTAATTAATTTTTTCTTTGATTTTTTTTTTTTTTTTGGTCCCCATTTCATTAGTTCTTACTCTGATCTTTATAACTTCCTTCCTAGTACTAGCTCTGGATTTGGATTGTTCTTGTATTTCTAGGAGCTTGAGTTACAATTTTAGGTTATTTATTTGGGCTTACTCTGTTTTGCCAATGTGGCATTCATAGCTATAAACTTTCTTATTAGGACTGCTTTTGTTGTGTCCTATAAATTCTGGTGTGTTTTATTACTACTTAGATCTAACAATTGTCTTCTTTCTCCCTTGATTTATTCTATGGCACATCAATTATTCAAGACTGTGCTGCTTGTTTTAAATATATTTTCATAATTTCTGTGGATTATTTTGATATTGATTTGTTTTTTCATTGAACTATGATCTGATAACATGCATAAAATATTTTAATTCTTTTGTATTTACTTAAACATGCCTTGTTAGTTATATGTGGCCTATTTTGAAGAAAGTTTCATGTACTTCTGAAATGAATTTGTATTCTGTTGTTAGTGGGACATTCTGTAAATATCTGTGAAATTTGAAGACACGATTCAACTCTGATATTTCTTTATTGATTTTTTTTGTTTAGTTGATCTATTCATGATAATGGAGTATAGTGGACCTGGACTATAATTATATGTTAATATTTATATGAACTTTTATGCCCAGTGGTTTTTTTATGCAGGTCGGTGCACCACTGTTAGGTACATATGTGTTTATACTTGTTATTTCTTTCACTTACATGTAATGTACTTTTTTGCCTCTACTGATCATTTTTGGATTAAAGTCCACTTTGACTGAAAATATGGTAACTATTCCTGCTTGTTTTGGGGTTTCTGTTGCATGGAATATTGTTTGTCATCCTTTACTTTTTAGTCTAAAAATTTATTTTTGTTAAAAAATGTTTTCCTTGTGTACAGCTTACCATTACATTTTTTTCTTGATTCATTCTGCTAGAGTGTTTTATTTATTGGTACATTGAGATTGTTGCTATTGATGGTTGTAACTGACAGATATTATCTTATTCTTGTCATTCTGTTATTTTCCTGTTGCTGGTTTTCTTTTCCGTATACTTAATTGCTAGCCTTACCTAATTTATTCATTCATTCCATTGGGATTTTTTAATATTATTAGCTTCATTATCACTTTCTAGAATGGCCTTGAGATTTTTTTTCTTTGCAATGCTGATTTGGTAGTCATGAATTTGTTTAAGTGCTATGCATTAAGGAAATATCTTATTTCTTTATCAAGTTTGAAACATGATTTTTCAAGTTTACAGTTCTGGGTTATAAGTTGTTATCAGTTGAATTGGAACACTTAACTCCAAGCTCTCTTTGCCTTTAATGTTTATATTGAGAAGTTTATTATAATTCTAATGGATTTTTTTAAACAATTTGTTACAGTTCCCTAACATCTCTTAAGATCCTGTTCTTGTATTGAATTTTTGGTATTTTAACTATAGCTTTTTTAATCATGGTTTTTTGGGGTTTTGTAAGCCTCACTTATTTGTATGTTAAATTATTTTTTCCATATTTGGAAAGTTTTCCTCTAGAAAGCACTTTTTTGTGCCCTTTCTGTTGTCTTCTGATTTTTTACTAACTACAGTTAATATTTGATTAGTCTTTTTTTCATGAAGTAGGAGTTGGATCCATTTTTTCAAGTTCTCTTGCTGTTTCTAAGATATTTTTCATTAATTGATTATCAGCCACAATCCTGTCTTCTACATCTGATACCTTATTCTCACACTGGTTGCTTCTGCTGACTACAGTTTCAGTGGAATTTTTAATCACCTGCCTTTCTGTTTGAAATTTTTAAGTACTCATTCCAGTTCTTTACTTTTCTGGGTATTAATCTTCTGCATCTCTCTCTCTCTCTGTCTCTCTCTCTCTCTCTCTCTCTCTGTCTCTCTCTCTCTCTGTCTCTCTCTCTGTCTCTGTCCCTCTATCTATTTATTGTTCTCTGTTGTTTGTAAGTGGTTTCTTTAGCTCCACTACTGGTTTGTTAGTGTCCTCTGTAGACTATTTGATAATTTGTATCATTATGACCATTAGGTCTTTTTTCTTTTTGAAAATTTCCAAACACTTTATTCATCCATTTTGTTACCTATACTGTTAATATTATCAGACCTTTTAACCATGGAGCTATTGATTTCTTCCCCTTGGTACCTCCTCAATTTTCTTTAGGGGAGTTGGGAGTTTGGGGAGACATTTTGTTGTCTTGTTTTCTTATGGTTCTATATTTTGTTTCTTTGTTTTCTGTGCTTGTTCTTTGATCATAGTGACTAGGTTTGTTGCTAGCAAGGCCATCTCTATAGTTAGTTATTGTCTACTTTTCAGACGTATCCTCTAGGTATGGCTGACTACTGGCCTTTGCTTCTAAGATCCAAGCTCCTTACTTTATTTGACAGAAAAGTGAAATTTGTAAGCACAGAAATACATACAACCTTATAGAATATAATGAGCATCACTTCTGTATTTTTCCTGGAAAAGAGTCATAACCTGAAATGATCATGAGGAAACACAGCTAAACCCAAGTTAAAAGAAATCTGATAAATAGCCTGCAACGTTCCACAACTGGAACATTTTGTTGAGTCTTTCTAATCTATTAGAAATAACCAGACCTTCCCCAATGAAACCAATCATCTCTTAGCTGGGTCAACCTGAAATGTATATGAAAAGAAGATGGGTTCGTTTTTGGTGGGTAAGATTAAAAACATGCAATGGGAGCACTGTGAGACAGGTTTGGTTTAATGGAACTGGGAGTGAGAAGGAGGACTTGCCAGAAGACGGAAAGACAGGAGCAAAAGCCGAGTGCTTAGTGAAACGATGGAAAATTTGAAAAAAAAATATGGACTTTATATACCAAATTCTGAGGTCTGAATTCACTGTCAGGAGTAAGGAAAACTAATGAATTTTAATGGGTAACTGTCTCTTGTCAGAATATTTTATATGATTTTAAGAAGTGAGGGAGATTGATAAAAAAGGTTTTGTTAGTAGAGTTTGTTAAGCCAAAGAAATGAGGTATGGATTTAAAGAGCAGGATTATGATTTTCCTTGAAAATCATGGGATATTATCTTTGAATGCCTGGCTGACTTTTTATAACACATAATGTCTTGCAAGTTCATCCATTTTGGTACAAATGAGAACTTCCCTTCTTTTTAATGACTAAATGGTATTCCATTTTACATATGGACTGAATTTGCCATTTCCATTCATCTATCGAAGTACACTTAAGTTTTAATTCTGTGAGGAGTGAATAGGGAGGTGGATGAGATGTTTAAATGATACAAAATTGTAGTTAGAAGGAAGGAATACTTTCAAGAGGTCTATTGTACAATACAATGGCTATAGTCAATGAGATATTGTGCTCTTTAAAATTACTGAGTATGTAAATGTAAACTTTTTTCATCACAAAGTTTTCCTCTTAGTTTTACTGCTGATATTACTAACTTTCTTTAGAACTACAGTTACATTATGTTATGCAAATAAAGTACAAGCAAAAGCACAATGATGATACCGTTTTAACACAGTAGAACAAGCACTGTATGTTGTCGGGGTGAAAGTGGTGCTTAGACTGAAGTGTCACTCCTTTGTGTCCAGTGAGGTGTAACCTGTGTCGCACTCTGAGGCCCTGCATGTTTTTTCAAATCATGTTTTTGAGTTTCAGTTTGGAGTACCAAGCAAAGCTGTGAACACTGAACAGATCTTTTTCTGATTTTGCTGTTCAAATTGTGGAAAGTACTAGCTTGAAGCCATTTGACAACTGAAGTATCACTCCCTGTATATGGCATACCAGTCACTATGCTAGGAATGAGGTGTAGAGCATTGAACAAGCAAGATTACATGTCTTCTGTTTATGGAACATGAGCAGAAGCAAAAGATAATATACAGAAAAGAAAAAAAAAACAGATCATATCTTAGTTACTTATTGTCCCTGGGACAAAACTACCCTACACCCACAACTATAAGGAGGAAAGGTTTATATTTATCATGGTTTCAATTCGTGGTCATCTAACTTCAAGGCAGAAAACAGGGGGCAGAAGAGCATGACAGTGGTAAAGGTGTTCAGCCACTGGCAGCCAAGAAGAAGGGAGGCAGATACACACGTCCTGGTAACACTCCCATGGACTTGTCTCTTTCAAACAGGTCTCACCTCCTAATATCACATTTAGCTATGATACTATCAGTGGTTTATTCCACTTTTGAGTATAATGCCCCAAAATCCAATCATCTTTCAGAAGTTCCATCTCTGAATGCATGAGAATCTTGGAGGACATTCTAGATCTCAATCATAACATGTGTCTCTGGCCCATAAAGGCTCATGTCCAATTCATTGTGCAAATTGCATGTAGCTTATCTTTAAGAGTTGTCAAAATCTTAACCATTTCAGCAATGATGCAAAGTCTTAAGTCCAAAGTCTACTATGAGACACAAGCCAAACTCTTTAACTGGGAAATCCTGAAATAGTAAAAAAGAAAAATACTTTCAGTATACTTTGATATGGGATAAATGTTCCCATTTGAAAAGGGAAAAGTGGGGAAGAGGAATCTGACCAAAGCAAGAGTAAAACCTAGAAAAAAAGCCTTAAATTCTGTAACTATGCCTGGCACCTGTCGTAAATTGTGGTGAGATATGAACACCAAAGTATTTAATGAACCTTGTCTCAATGGCCTTTCTGGTATCAGTCCACACAACTCCTCTCTTGGATTTGATCTATTCATTGCCTGCTCCCTAACTCAGCAGACAACCCATATTCCTGACATGTGCAACTTCCTAAGACATCCAGTGCATTTTTGGATTCACTTTTAGAGTTTAACACATTACCCTCTCAGGGGCATATTACATGGCCTGCCAGACCTTCGTGTGAACTCTGCGTTGAAGCTGCCAGGATTTGCTAGCTCTTATTTTTTTTTCCATGACTTTAATTTAAGCACCCTGTGATTGATGCTAATTCTGCCACCAATTCAAGCAACAGCTGCGCCCCCTTAGATCATGACTGCATAGGTCTTTGAGTGCCTGTTTGAATGAGCACTGTGAAAGGAATCCAGGAATCCAGAAGGTGACCTTCCTTGAGCAGATTTGGACCTTCAAATATATGAAGGATGGAGTATTACTGGTTTCTGTGACACCTTTAAGCTTTCCTATTGACTTGATAAAAATTATGTGGCTACTTTTAATGATTATCTTGTCAGCAGTTATACTCTCTTAGCCCCAACACTGTAGGTGCCTTATTGCTGTTGAAACAGCAGAATTTTCACTTCTTTTTTAAAATATCCTTTGACTAATATTTGCTCCTGCTATTCATTGTAAATCTGGCTAAGGGAAGTCAGCAGTACTCGTGCCAAAACCTGAATATTGGCCTGCTTTGATATTTCCTCCACCATATTAGTCTGCTACCTTCATTGTCAATCTCTTGTAACATATCAGGACAGTGTTAAAATGAGGACACATTTTCTGGCAAGGTGTCATATGCATGGCTTCTGGTCCAACTGCCAGTGAAGTCCTTGTTCCCAAATGAAAGTTCCTGAGCCTGTTTGCATTTCCGTAAGTGTTCTGGTCTTGTGAGCTCAGACCAGTGTCTCATGAACCACAATGCTCACAACGTTCTAGGGATTTTCTAGACCACTTCTCCAAACTTTTTTAAACTTTTCCTACAACCAAGTTCTAAAGGCTTCTAAAGGTACAGTCATGGAAACAAAATCACTTCTCAGATAACAAAATCTGTCTTAGTTACTCTTTTGTTTCTGGGACAAAATATCCACAATTTAAAGGAGGACAGATTTATTTTGGTTCATGCTTTATTTCATTTGCAGCCAAGGTAGTTGGTATTGCAAAGCAATAATAGCAGCAGCAGCAATAACAAAAATATACAACACAAGGCAGCCAAGAAGGAGAGGAGAGGGAGCATACAGTGTGAGATACACCCTTCCAGGTCATGCCACCAGTGACCTGCATTTTCCAATTAAACCCCTACTCATAATAGCATATTGAGATATAAATTCGTCATAGTATCCCCACAATGTAGTCACTTTCCAAAAGTTCAACCACTGACAGTGTATTCTAGGGGATCTTCTAGAGCTAAATCAAAGCAGGCAATGATAGTTTTTATTTCTATTAGGCAGGAAACAGGAAAATATGAAGAGCAATGACCAAGTAGCTACTTTATATTGGGTTTCCAAAGAAGTTTTCACTGATTACGTGGAATGAAGCTGAGATTGGAATCATAAAAAATGATTACCGTGAAGTAGCACAGGGAGAAGTGATACAGGGTAAAAATGGCCTTAGGTGGCAATAGGAATATCAAGAAAGTAAATATGACCAAAGCAAGATGCAAGGTAAATGCAGGGAAGATTGGTAATGAGATTGGCCTGCAGAGCTGTGTATAGGCGAGATCACATGAGTTCTTGGTGATATAGGGGAATGAAACTCCTGACCTACTATATCTGATATGAGCTCGTGTTCTCTAAAATCAAAGAATGAATTTTAGGAACAATGGAGGTTAAGAGCAGAATATGTTTATTGAGAGAAAGAAAGCTTCTGTCTGAAGAGAGACAGAAGGGATCCCAAGCAGGTTGCCAAAGACTCTGTCTTTCCAGGGACTTTTATAGAGTAAAACCATGGGTTCAAGGTGGGAGAAGACTGGGAACTCAAAGGCAGATGGGTATAAGGTGGGACATAACTATAGTTAGCCAGTAAGATCAGTAGTTCAGGTAAAATTGATGACATTAGTGACAAATGGGGAAGCCAGTCACGTAGAAAGCCCGGCATTCTAACAGAGCAGTGACTCTTCCCTGGGGGGATGGGAACTATTTAGGGTATCAATCCTCAGGATATGAGTGCATTTGTTTGGGCTTTTGACTTGAGACCTGGTCCACAGCAGGAGGCATCAGCTCCCTGACAGTTTCCAGGTGTCTGCAGTAGCTCTGTTGAGGACCTAGTCCTATCTCACTGCCTATAATATTTCTGACTATCTCAGCTGCCTGCAACATTGGCACTGTAGAGAGCCATAGCATTGGAGGGATTCAGCAGTGGGATATCTCGAGTTTATCAAGACTTTTAAAAAGAACTGTTAGAAGATATTTCAGTAGACCTGACAAGGAGTGAAGGTGATGTAAACATGGCTGCTAGGAGGGAGATCCAAGTAATCATATTAGATTTGGAATTTGAACTGAAGTGATTTTTTCAGCAGCCTTACATAGGAGAAAGGAGAAAGATAAATCAGAAGTAAAGATTAAATTTTACTCCTTTTTCCCCTTCCTTGAATGGGGAATAAGAGGGACTGCATTACCCAAGTTAGAAGACAGGGAGGATAAGTTATATTAAAGACTTCGTAAAATAACAATGAACATGTATTCAAAAAAGCAGTCTAAACCAAGATGAAATGAATAGATTTTTCAATGGAATTGTAGACTAAGTTGGTTATTTATATTAAAAGAAAGTTACATTATTTATATGTGTTATGTACATAATGTATTTAAGTAAATTTAAAATTTTGGCCACCCCAAAATAGAACCCAAAGCTGTGGATATTGTTTGGTGGTAGAATGCTTGCCTAGTATGATCAAGGCCCTGGGTTCAATCTTTGGCACAATTACCTGGGAGAGAGGAATGTGATAAAAAGAAGAAAAGAATTATTTTGTATACATACAAATTCCATATGAAGAATGTGATCCTTATGTTAGGCAAATATGTACTAATAAAAATAAATTTTGAAAAAGCAATAAAACACTTATTTGTTTCTATCTATATTGATATATTGATAAAAACCCCAAATTGACTATATATATATATACACAAATTAATTAAATGTTAGTTTAATCTTAGGAAAATATTTTTTGAAAAGACAAAGAACAAATGAGGGAAATCACAAACAGAAAAGTCATCAAGTTTTATCCATCAGGTTTTATAACAAAAGTAAATTGAAAAGATATTTGCAAAATATGAATTTAAACTTGTACTTCATTAATACCTTATGAAGTGTAGCTTTAAATAAATGAAAATATGGCGATAGGAAAGTGGGCAAAAAATGTAACGAGATAACGTAAAAATAAAAAAAAATTGCAATAAAGTAGAAGGAAAATTTTACGTTCATTAGTTTTTTTTTCTAGTAAATTACATGCAACTGTAGCATCACATTACTTTTATAATAATTGTTTTTAAAAATGTTAGTGTATTAGTATAAGTTGATCCCTTGTGTGAGCCAGGAGAATTAATGCAGTTCTTCTCAAAACAAAACAAAACAAACAACAAAATATAATAAATACCAAACTGCTTATATGCAGATTTAGTAGTGCTTGGCTTTCAGCATCAAGCCGCCACACTGTTTTTTCTTTAGTCAATTAAAAGTGGAAGTAACGTAGCATGTACGTAATATACTCACGGTAAATGTAATCATACTGAACTGCAAATATGTACTTATAAAATAAAAAGTTATATTTTGTATCAAATTTTTAAGTGAAGGTGAAAGTAGTGGCGTCTCAAAGGAGTATTGAATTAATTTAAGGCACTCTGGGCAGTGATTGAGGTAGCTGTGTATCAGTGCTTGCAATTGCCATTACTAACTGGTGATGTTTATTGCGGAAATATAGATTAGGAAAGGGGAAGTAAGCGGTCAGTTCTTAATTTCGAAAAGACCAAAATCGGTCTTTATCTCTTAAAATTCTTCAGGATGAGAAGACCCTCGTGAATTGAATGTTTGTTTTAAATGTCAAAATACATTTTCTCCCAAGTAAAAAGAGTTTCAATGTTTTCTAATTCTAAAACATACATGCCTTTCACAACAGATACTAATGAAAGAATTATTCAAAGATATTAGAGCATAATAAAGCACACTTTATTCAGTACCATTGCTATAGGCATAGAGGCCATTGCAAATGGATTGTGGCTCATAGGAGAGACACTGTGCCCAACTCCAAATGTAGCAAGGGCCAGAGGGATTTATAACCAAATAGCACTGTAGAGTATCAGTAGACAGAAAATTACCACGAGGAAGTAACCAGGATAAACCGCCCAAAGAGGATTCTTGCTGAAGAACAGGATAAGCAGAAGTTACATAGCAGAGTATAGAAGGTGAGGAGCCTGATGAGACACTGAAGGTGGTCAGATGTATCAAAGAGAATATTTCTGGTGAGTGGGCTCTTAGCAAAATTCTTTTGTTAAAAATAAATTTTGTCAAGAAGTGCCCAAAGGCCTCTAGAAATTTCAGAGTCTATCTGAACTGTGGCTAAGAAAAAAAATAGTTGTCATCACTTCCAATAATGTAGAAGAGTATTTTTAAAAGTATACTTTATTGACAGTATCATCATTCAGAGAAAAAACATTTTAACCTCTGAATGCACGTCTTCTGAAAAATTTGCACCTAACACTTGGATTTTTAAAAAGCAGCAATTTCTTCTATTGAGTCGTAGAGGTGGAATCATAAAATACTCTTACATAATCTAATCATCCTCCCATTTTTCTTTTTCCCTCCCCGTATCATTACTTTTTATTAATAACTCTTTCTATGATGCATCCTTTGGACACTACCTTACTTGTGTTTTTTCCACAGTAAGGCACAGGGTCAGAATTATCATTTGTGTATTAACAGTGGCAGAAGCTGAGTCTCAAAATGGTAACTGCTTTGCAATTGCACCATGTGCTTTTGGAAAGAACTGTCAAAGCCAGGTCCATGGGATCCCACAGCCTTTGTTTCTCCTCTGTACTTTGCTCATCTATTTTAGTAGTTAAAGGAATGGTAATGCAAACTTCACTTTAACAAAAACAAACAAAAAACAAAGAAAAACAAAAAGCAAAAAAAGTTGTCTTTCTCATTTCTTCAGAAAAGAGTAAGTTTGCCTTGCTTAATTCATAGAATGAGAATTAAAATATTGAAAAATGATTTTTTAAGATGATGCTTTTGGTACATGTATTCAAATGACCACAAATGACTGAGACACAAGAGAAAGTATTTGAACAGAGGAAATATTGTTACGATGCTTCCAAAAGAGGCCCCTAGACATATTTGTGCAAAGAATTGTGTATCTTACATAGTTTACACACTTAGCTACTAAAGTCAGCACTAGACACAGTCAGTTGACTCATCCATCAAATACATGTTAAAGACCTACTGTGTGCCAATTTGTGTTGTAGTTCGTGTGTAGATATAAATAAACTGACTCAAACCTATATAACTTGCTAAACTGTCGTGCTGTCATTACAAAAGCTCTACGTGTTCTGCACAAATGGTTTCGTTAGTTCCCCTGTTGTCTCTACTGTTAATACTCTCTGCTCATCACGTGCTTTGTTTCTACATGTACACAATCCCTTATCTCAAATCCTTGAAGATTAATTTCAAAGTTGTCAGTTCTTTGAATTAGGGGAAAATAATTGGGTATATATTATGCATATTCCATAATAACCTCGAGTCTGGCACCACTTATAATCAAACACAATAATATATCTACAGTAAAATATGTGCCCAAAAGCAATAATAGCCTAGCGACAACTTAGTTGTGTGTTAGTTCCAAATGAGTTCAAGTTAGGTCAAGTTTTATCATCAGTTCAATCACTAGAAATGAAAAATACCTTTTGATTTTTTCAGAGCTCTTTTATATCAGAATTGTTGTTATGGGACATTTTAGTAAATTTATGAGGAATTTTGAGCCTCAGAATTGTGAAGTAAGTTGCCACAAGATTTAATAGTTAAATAGTGGAAAGAAGAACCATTCTGAGTCTTTAAGGTTGTCAAATTTTATAAATTCACTTGTGAGTATTTCGGAGGCTAAGATATTTTTGATAGGAGTTGTTCATTGCAAACTATCTTAGGAGACATATTCTGTAGGATAATAACCTTTAAGTATAAGAAGACTGTAGTCTACCCTACTCTTAGTTTTCTTTTGCATTTTTAAATTCATAATTGGTTATATGAGCTAAATGAACCACAGATATAACCTGTAACAAATGCTGATAAATATTGCAAAGTGACGGGGGAATCATTAAGGAAAAGTATGAAAGATCTTAATGGAGAGAACACTCTCTTAAACTCACTATTTTAAAGCTATACATCTGAAGACAACTAAATAGTGAGCATAGTGAAATTTGAAGTTTGCAGGCTGATTCCGCTGGAAGAAAAATACCACTTGCCAGTCAATATAGTTTTTTATTTGGCAGTTTATGTTTTGGTTTCAAAGAGACCAACCCACTTTGCCTGTGGCCTCCTGTAAAATGGACATTCCTTTATCAGAGAGCATGATAAATTCACTACTATTGCTATAGTCACCTTTATGGATGATTGGCCATTCATTAAAAAAAAGAGAATGAGTAAACAGCACAAGCGAAGGTGAAAGTGGGATGACTGAGAGAAAAGACTAATGAGTGGAGAGATCAATTTTGTTACCAAATGATCACAACTTAATGTGATTTTTGTCAAGATTTAGTCTAGTTTACCTAAAGAAAAGTCACCCTTGGCAATTGTAAATAAGACTTTGGAAAGTCAGAATGAAAAATATATGCTTTTAATTAATGAAAAATTCTAAGCCAAAGGTTAAAAACCACAGGAAAATGATTGTTTTTTTTAAATCACATGACAATAAATATTGCACAAGTAGTTCTAATTGCATACATAATGTTTATTGAGTATTAATAGATATTGGTTCACAGAAGCAGAGTAATTCCATTTATGTATGAAGTATTCCAATTATATAAACAAACTATTCTCCTGCAGATTTGTACATTTTTAATCTATGGAGCCTTGTTTTGTTAGAAAGGAAGCACAGCCATCCCCTCAGTGAAGAAAATGCATACACACAGCTAAGAATCAGAATCACCTTTTTCAATATTAAGGTTTTATCTGTTGTATAATAGGTAAACTACTGTGAAGTGTTGTTGCCTGTTTAAACTTATATTTGCTTTGATTTTGGGAGTTTAGTTAATTCAAATAAAATTTGTGAAGTTCACCACTTTCAAGAAAAGGAATAGGAGAACCTAATTTAACCTAGAGTGTCTCTTTTATTCTTCTGTTATTCATTTGAAGTGCCCTATCAGCTTGAACTGACCAACTTCAGTCATTTTTACCCTTTTATTTTTTTTCTCTAATGTAAACTGAAATTCCCTGCTGTTCATGGTATTTTAGTGTTTAGCATCATTTAATGAGCAGGTATCATTAAACTTAAAAGGTTCTTTCCTCTGTATCTCTGATTAGTTAGTGAAGGAACCAAAGAATTTCTCTTAATATATTCTGATGTTGGCCCATTTTACACTTAAGTCCTTTTGGATGAAGTAGAAAATAATGATTGACCAAAATAATAATTTTAGTTAGAGTAGGTTACTTTGTCAAATGAATATGTGGTCCACTATTAAGATGTAGAATCTAAATTGTTTACAAGCGTCACTACTGTATATTTTTTCTTATAAATTCCCTTATAATTTCCTTATGAATGTATATGGGTTTGTCAAAAAAAATTTTGAATTATTTTTAAAAACACAAAAAGATGAAAATAATACAGAATTTCAAAAAAAGAAACAGGAAATTAGCACAAGTTGATATATTGCATTTTGTTATCTTGAAAGTAGTTATTCAGATTAAAAGATTTAGACATAAAAATGTTTTTGAAAATACAACTGTTCTTTTTGATGAAAAGAGATTGTAGTATAGTTTTCTATTATATATATTTACATACACACATATACATGTATACATATGTACATATATATAATTCTTATTTTTTAATTAATTTAAATACTTTGGTTTTTTATTAAAAAAGATATATGGATAGTTAAACAGATGATTTAACATCCAGGTCCATATAATACTAATTAAAAAAGCGGTAGTTTAGTGAATATGTAAAACTGGAAATGATACTTCATTTTATCAAACAATTTCACACTACACTTAACTCAGCTTTAAAAATTACAATAAACTAATATCTAGTAAAAGAAATAGTAACATCCATTAATTGTGTGCTTTCTATTTGATGTCCATGTATACTGTACCTGGACTTGCTAATATTTTATTAATAGTACTAATTTTGCTTTTATGAAGAAAAGAATATCTGTGAGTTAAATAGCATGAAGCCAAAATAATGAGGCTAGAATGCAAGCAAAGGTCAGATAATGTGTAATAAGTTACAGATGGCATTGTGACATTAACATTGCTAACAGGTAAAAGATGTAATAGTGCTGCCTACTGGTAAGAAGTAGTAGTGTTTAAAGGGTAAGTGAAAATAGATGTAATAGTTAATCAAAATGTTAAATGTTATACTTCTTTATGAATAGTTGCTATTATTTTTACCTATGATACAAAATACTACTTTCATTAGTACTGTTCATTTGCTATGAATGAACCTTCTGTGAAAGTAGAATTATTGATATGAGATACACAGTTTGTTTAACTTTTGGAAAACTCTCTTGCTGTCTTTTTAATCATGTGATTCCTGTAAAAGTTATCTGAAGTGATTTTGTTGCTTTTATGGTCTACATTTTCAGAATATATTTATTTGAAAAACAAAACTTCATATATGAAAAAATATATGAAAAAATAACTTTAGTTACTAAAATTTCAGTGACAAGTGGATAGTTAGTCTGAGACCATTTATTTATAGCAACAAGTATGATTTATATATGTACATTTAACATGATGTGTCTAATGGGAAAAATAAAATCGATCTATTGTAAAGCTCTGGTGTTAAAGTTTTAGCAAATTATCAACCAAATCTGGCTATATGCATGGTTTTCCTATGTTCCATGCAATTTTAGAACATTGTGGCTAGAAAAAAAACATTTTGTTAGAGCTGTGTTGGCATCTATATCAATTAAATTTCAAAAACACTACTTTTATTTATGGTTTTGGAATGAATTAAATTTGACCTTAGCATTAGTTCAATAGAAAGTAAAATTTTGACTGTGTGTAGTTTACTATGTGTTATGTGATGTTTGTTTTCACCTGATTGGATGGACTTATTTAAATGCGATGATTTCTTTATTCTGATTTGAATAGCCATGCACGTTTTAGCTTTCCATTCAGGTATATGTAATACAAAAAGTGTTAAAATTCCTTTTGTTATAAAAATAGTTGTTAGAAATTAAGGAAACTGCTCTTATTTAAGTATAATTATTTTCACATAATGTAGCGTCCACCCTGAAAAATATTTGAGCCATAACTAATGTGAGCAAAAAGTTAAATGAGAAAGTGATTTGAATATTCAAAATTTGCTTTCTAGAAGGAAGAAAACCTTCTAGGGACCATATTGTCTCTTTCAAAGCATGCAAACACTTTGCACCATATTTTTTCTTTTGTTTGTTTTCATTTGTTACTCAGTTTCTCTGTTCCTTCCCTTCCCATGTTAAATGCCTTTCATTATTTTTCATAATATTTTCTATGTTAATTTAGACTAATGTCATTAAACTCTTAAATTCTGAGTAAATTTGAAACTTTTTAAGTATTATTTTAGGGATTTTATCTCAGCTTGTTTGGAAAGAGAGAAAAAAGGAAGAAAAAGAAAAGCAAGATGGGAGGAAAATTGAGAAATCCAGTAGGAAGAAAATGAGCAGAAAGAGCTGAGGGCAGACAAAATAAAGATATAACAGATTATATTGTATGAAAATTGGTATATCAAAAGAAGGCAAAGTGTGAAAACTGTCTAAATTATGAGGAAATGACATTTGTATTCTTGAAATGATTTATACAATCTGCAAAATGAGTTTGTAAATAAGATACTTCTGGGAGGTTTAAAGATGTCTAAAAGTTAAATAGATTTACAATGTTAGCTAATTTCAATACTATAAAGAGAAAATCTGGGAACATGCAAAAGTGCTTCAGTATCATATAAAATAGCAGTGCAATTCTGGTACTGAGATATTGTGAATTTTTCTGAAAATTTCTGCCACTTCCTTTGTCAACAGTGTAAAATCCAGTGCTAACAGTAGTCTGCACTGTGGCCTTCATAATCTGTAGCTTCATTCTGGAGGACTCTACTGGACGTAGTTTTCAGAAAAAGGGCAGGAAAAATACTTTGTGCAGTTAGCAGTGCTAGAATACAGATAGCACATTATCCTTTTTAACACTTTACCTTTAAGGCAAATAAGAAAAAATTAACATTTTATGAACAAATATTGTTTTCCTGTGGTATACATTCACACCTATTTTATTTATATTCCAATGTCCACAACTTTTTATAAGTTAAGAAATTATAAGTATATATTTAGGGATCAATACCTAAAATAAGTTTATTGGTGCCTGGTAAAAGCTGGAGAAATGTTAAGAATCAACATTGCAGTATCATTCATTAAAGGGATCTTTTTTATTATCTTGTATCTTACTCTGTGTTTTATCACAGATAGAGCTTTTTCCTAACTTTGACACATTTTTAAAAATCTGCTTAAAAGGCTACCTAATCTTTTATTGTTCAAACATTATTACTATTTTATATGTATTACTTATAAAGTATAAAGCTGAATTTTTAATTAACATTTTGTTTGTAAAACTAAGCAACATTAATAATGGGAACTACAGCGCTTTGTCTACATACTTGTTTTATTTATGACTTTATATACTTGAATTTTGACATCAAGTTTCATTTAGTTTTTGTGTTTTTTTGTCTATGAGAAAGAAATATAAATGTAATAAACATGGCATAATTTAGTTAACTGTTATAAATATAATCTAACATAACAGCATATATATATATATATAGAGAGAGAGAGAGAGAGAGAGAGAGTAAAATAATGTAATTAATAAAGTGAGCCATCAAAATTTAAAATGAAAAAAATGTTCAGTCCTTATTTTTTGACTCTGGTCATTTTAAAGCCAAATTTAAATAAGACCACAGTGTCCTGCTATGAGTTTTAAAATCTTCAAGTATAAAGCATGCCAACATCTTAATTCATACCCTCCACATAAACAGTAATAGTGCCAGTGTTTGTGGTTTTTTGCCAAGTAGTATAATGATTGTAGGACTTACTGCTTCTCAGCATCGATGATGTCGTATTTAAGAAAAGCACTTGTTAGTAACACATTTAAAGGACAGCAAGAAAGCAAGTCTTTGCCTTGGGATGCTATATCTTAGTGTTTATTCTTTTTTTTCTTTATTGTCTGATTAGTAAATTTTGGTTTCTCGGCCTCTGTAGCTCTGGAGTTCTACGGATGAAATAATGCATTGAATGTACACACTGAACTATTTTGAGGGAAGTTATCTGCCATTTAATTATTTACCATACTGGAAATTTATGACCATTAAATTATGTTTGGATAAGCACATTTTATACTCATTTGGTAAATATCATTGCCTTAATTGAACAGAGTGGCAACTAAATGCTTAAAAGCTGTTAAATAAAGTATGAATTCTCATTAGAGATCTATAGTTTTTTTTAACTTCTTTTTTTTCTCTCGTGAGATAACCATTAATAGAAATTGGTTTCTTCTTCTTCACCTAGTCAGAGCAATATTATTTTTTATTTAACTGAGATCCAGGGATGGAGGTGACACAATGCTCAGAGAGCGTTTCCGCAGAATTTGGTCACAGATATTTAGAAATCTCATGATTACACGAGTCTTCTTGTACTTCTCCATAAGACACAAATTGTTTTAATTGATCTCCAAGAGACTTAAAATATGAGTATTTTTAGTGAAGAATAAATTCATCACCTTTTAATGGGCATTTTATTGAGTAGTTTCCCTTTGTTCTTCATAGGAATATTTTAATTGCATGTTTAACTCTTTTAATTTCTTGTACCTAATTATTAAGCAGTGTGTCAGTCTAGAAAGCTATTTAATTTCCTCTGACTCAGTTTTTTATTTTGTAGAATGTACAAAATAATGTGATAATATACTACATCGAGTTACTAAGATTGTTTTCCAGTTGATTTTATTTTCTCTCATTTCTATGTCTTCAGTGTGTTAACCTATACATTGATCATAATTCACTTTTTAAAAACACCTCTAATATTATTAATCTTCAGTTTTGACGACCATTTCTGGTATTCTTATTATCTATGGAATACTGTTTTTACCACTGCAATTTCAAATCCAATTTAACCTTGTGTAGTCCACTACTATCTGAATGTGCTTCAGTTAATCTGCACATAGCCTTTCTCAGGAGTATACAAGAACTCATGATTATGTGTTTAGTTTTCCATTTCCTTACAGCCTCTCAAATAAATTTTCCTTCGCAAATATCTGCCTATTCTGTGGGGACAAGTTCCAACCCTGGGGATCATCTTTGTATGGGCTTTTTGATCTCTCAACTATGAAGTTTTCTATTGAGAACTCACGTTGTACTACACTGAATCTTTAACGTGTTCATTGCAATCTGCTCTGTGTTCTTAGTAGATTTAGCTACATCTCTATATTAATTAGGTGAGAATTTCCAGTGGAGACATGAGATTTTGCTTTACTAAAAATGCGTCTTCTATAACATAGACTAGAGCCATTTACAGATGTGACTGTTTAAAGAAACATTGCAGAATAACAGAAAGCCCATGGGCATTTGAGTAAATAAAGAGTTAGCTTTGAAGGGTGAACTAAATATTGGTTGGCCTTGAGCAACTTAAACGGTAAGATTCCTTTTTCTTACCTATAGAAAAAACGAATACTGTTACCTACTTTTCGGGATCATTGCAAGATTTAAAGAAATGATCCCGAAAAGTTACAAGGTTTAGAGATGATGTAAGGAAAACATTTGTGCTATGCTGGGGTATGGTAGGTGCTCCATAAACGTTTCCCTTTTTGTTTATGTGATAACCCATATATACTTCTGCCATACAAAATATGGCAAGGCATGTGAGATTGATCAGTATGGTTGGAGAACTGACTTTCAAGTAAAAAAAAATGATTAGATCTTGGCATTCAATTGCTTCGAAACTTGGGGAATTTGCTACTTTGTATATTCTGATGTGAAAATTGTGTCTAAGTATTTCTTGTTTGTCTTTGGATCTTTTCACCGGGAGTACACACCTGGAATTTGTTGGTATTGTTACAGGCAATTGAATTAGACAGAAATATTATAGGTAGTCAGACAGGCCTAGGCCCTCAAAGGAGCCAGTGCAGAAGACCAGGTACCTTGCAACTGTGGGGAAGACAGACACTTCCTGCTGTGGGCCAGGCCTCAAGACAAAAGATCAAACAAATATATCCATATCTTAAGGACTGATATTCTAAATAAGTCTCTATCACCGGGAAGAAGCCAGGAGTCACCATCCCATCCCCCTAGGGCAGTGTCCCTGCTCCTTAAGCGGCCCCTTTGCTACCTGATTCGCTTACCCATTTGTCCCCAGTTTAGTCAATTTTACCTGAGCAATTAATTTTACTGGTGGATCACAGTTTTGTCACAACACATGCTCGCCTGCCTCGTGAGTTCCTGTGTTTTCCCCACCTTAGACCCACCTCACCTCATAGTTTTGCTCTATAAAAGTTCATAGAAAAGACAGAGCCCTTGTCAACCCACCTGGGACCCCTTCTGTCTCGCAGACAGGAGCTTTCTTTCTCTCAATAAATATATGCTGCTCTTAACCTCCATTGTTTCTAAAATTCATTCTTTGATTTTAGAGAGCACAAACTTGGATAGGTCATATAGTAGGTTGAGAGTTTCGTTCCCCTGTATCAGTATCAATTCCCTTGTGACCTCCTGCCAAAAGAGTTTGCAGAGTACTTTTTGGTTTTGATACTCCTCATGCCTTTCAGAACCAATTAAGATAACCAATGACAAGGTACCACTGTAACACTACATTTTATATTGTCTTGAAAACTTTGGGAGAGATGTAAATTTTGGAAAAGATGTCCCGGTTTCACTATGACAAGAGGTGGGTGAATCATTTATTTGCATTTGGCTACTCTTTTCTTTTTAAAATATTCCTTTGAACAGCACTTCTAGGCTGCAGGGGGTAGACAACACTTAAAGTGGTAGTACAAGGAAGAGAGTTGCCACCTTCATATAATAAATAATTCATTTATTC
>PVJX010010124.1:0-58291 GCA_004027295.1 Dolichotis patagonum
AGAGGGGAGGGGAAGGGAGGGGAAGGGAGGGGAAGGGAGGGGACAGAGCCCATCATCCCCTTGACAATGACATTAACTCACATATGAGAGTGGCGTTCTCAGGAACAAATCACTCCAACATAAAATTTGGAAGGTACATATTCAAGCTACACTGCTGCCAGAATATTTAGTAGTAATCAAGAATCAGTGAAGTGGACAAGGATGTTCTTTGATCTGTTCACAACTGTTCAATAGGTTGGAATCACTGGGGGAAAAACCCAAAAGATTGGAAAAAATGAACCAAAATATTAAAAGTAGTTGCTCTCTCGACTGGGATTATGCACACTTTTTTTAAATGCTTTGCTGAATTTTACTGTACTTCTCAAATAGCCTACAATAAACATGCATTTTTCAAGTGAGGGACACTGTAATATAGTAATGACATAAAAGTCAACTTGTTGATTCCAATATTGAACAATTAATTCCAACACCTTAGAAAAATCCTTTAGGCAACTTCTTTGTCTATACCCTCTGCAAAATTTTCATTATTCCAAATTTTATCAATCATTTTCATCTGTTGTTCAAGTCCACATAAATGGAATCACATTTTATGTTCTTTTTGGAATGTTTTCTTTTTCTCAATATATCTGTGAGAATTATTCATATTATATCTATCAATAGTTTACTCCTTTAAGTTGTTGTGAAAGTATCACAATTTATCCCTTCTTTCCCTGGAGAGAATTTAGGGGGTTTTTTGTTCAGTTTGAGCCTATTATAATAAAACTTCATGAGTTCCCTTGAACATTGCTTTTGTGGAACTATGCATTTAGGAGAATTGCTGAGACATAGTGAAACCAGGGATGAGCAAGCTCTGTCTGTTAAAGGTAAATAGTGCTATACACGTTTTGAAACCTTATATTCTGTCACGATCAGTCATCTATGCTGCAGGCAATACATAAACAAATGGATGTCTATTTGCAATAAAATTTTACTTATTAAAGCAGGTGGTGCACTGTATTCTCCCCATGGACTACTATATTCCGAAGGCTGCTGGAGGCGTTTGGTTTGTTTAGTAGAAAATACTGAATGCTTTTCCTTAAGAGCTGTTTACTTAACCAAGTATCACAAGAATTGGGCAGTTGCTTCAAATCATTGTTAACACTCAGAGTTGTCAACCTTTCTGCCTTGAGCCATTGTTGACTCTGTAGTATACATAATTGTGGGTTAATTTGTAATTCCACAATATTAATGATGTCGAACATTTAAAGTCTACATGTGAGCCACTGAAATTCTCTCCCCTCTGAAATGCTGGTTCAAGTCTTTTAAGCATTGTTTTTATATTTTCTCTCTTTTGTTTTTTTTTGTGATAGGGTCTCACTCTGTAATTGAGGGTGGCCTTGAGCTCACTGTATATCCCACAATGGCCTTGGACTTGTGATGATCCTCCTGCCTCAACCTCTGAAGTGCTGGGATTGTAGATGTACGCCACCACACCCAGCCTACCATAGTTTCTCTTAAATTATTTTGTTTGTTTGTTTGATACAAGGTCTTGCTATGTAGTCCAGGCTAGCCTTGAACTTGCTGTGTAGTTCAGGCCAGCCTCAAACTCACAATCTTCTTGCCTCAGGCTTATAAGAGCTGGGGTTATAAGCATGCATAGGATACCCTGCTTTTCTCTTTTTTGAGACAGGACTCTCTGTTGCTCAGGCTGGCCCTGAATTCCTAGGTTCCTGTGATCTTTCTTTCTTAGCCTCCCACGTAAGCATTTTTGGTTGGATTGTCATCTCAGATTTTTAGCAGATATCCTGGTTATGATCCTGTATTATGTATGGCCATATAGCAGTATCACCACAAACCTAGTGGTGCAAAACAATACTCATTGATTATCTGACAGTTTCTGTGATTCAAGAGTCTGAGCACAGCTGAGCTGGACACTACGCTTCTGGGTCTACTACAAGGCTACAGTGAGGATTCAGGCCAGAACTAATGGTCTCACTGTGGCCCAGGGGGGAAGATCTGCTTGCAAGCTGACGTGATGGACAGCAGCCTTCTGTTCCATGGGGGCTGTCAGTTTCTAAGCTGCAGTTTCTTGTTAGCTGTTACCCAGAGGTTGTGCTGAGTTTGCCACCAGACAGGCTTTCCCACACAATCACATGTTCCTCAAAGCCACATGAGAGAGTGTCTCCTAAGGAGGTGGGCATGACAGGCTCATGGTATGTAATTGCATCATCACCTTAGTCATGTTCTATTGTTACAGGCAGCTAAGTTAGAAATACTGTAGGCAGTCAGACAGGGCCAGGCCTCAACTGGGCCAGTGCAGAAGACCACCTTCTAACTGTGGGGGAGACAGACACCTCCACTGTGAGCTAGACCTCAAGGCAAAATATAAATCAAATGCACACACATACTTCCTAAGACTAAGTATCAGGGATTGATATTCTGAATAGGTCTCTGTTACTCTGAGGAAACCAGGAGTCATCATCCCAGCCTCCTAAGGAAGAGTCACTGTTCTGTATTCTTGCCCACTTGCTAGGTGACTCAATTCCCCATTTGTCCCTGATGTAATCAATTTTACCTGTGAAATTAATCTTATTGGTTGACCATAATTCTGACCCACCTAATGCCCACCTTGAGAGTTCCCATGTTTCCCCACCTTGGACCTGTCTCACTTTGTGGTTTCATTCTATAAAAGTCTCTAGAAAAGACAGTCTTTGGCAATCCACTCAGGACCCCTTTTGTGTCTCTCTCAGACAGAAGCTATTTTTCCTCTCAATAAATATATTCTGCTTTTAACATCATTGTTCCTAAAGTTCATTCTTTGATTTTAGAGAACATGAACTTGTACCAGGCATATAGCAGGTTGGGAGTTTCATTCCCCTATTTCACTATGAGATAGAAACAAGTCTCAGGTCCCACCAACACTCAAAGAGGAAGTGATTGTGCAAAGGCATGAACTCCAGAGGTCAGGGGTCATGCAGACAAATCAAGAATCTGCTTGCCGCAGAGCCAATTAGACATGTATATCGCACATAACCTGCCCTTTCTTTGATAGAAAGAAAGAGCTGGTTTAAACTCAAACGTTCTTTTTTACTTTATGGAAGATGCTTTGCGTGATTTGCTGCTAACAAAAGATCATGAAGATATTCTGTTAGTCTAGTATTTTTTTCTGAAGCAGGGTCTCTAGACCTTGGCAGGATTGACATTTGGGGGAACTCTCCTGAGCACTGTAACATGTTTAACAGTATCTCTACCTCTGCCCACTAGATTTCAACGCCATCTCCTCCCCAGGTAGGAGAGCAGAAATGGTGCCAAATGTTTCTCTGGGCAAAAATGCCCCTCATTGACAACTACTGTTTGGATGCTGTACACCTCAGTCTTTAACATGTCTACAGTTCACCAGAGTTTGTGGTTGTTCTGAATGTTCCACACAGATAATTTATTTCTCTGCATTTATAAAAAGGGCATCATTTCTCTCATCAGTTATATTTATTGCCTTGTCTTAAATTAAGTAATTTAAACATGGCCTCTCTGTTCTGTTTAGTTTATCTAATGTTTATCCTTATGCCAATACAATGTTTTATAGTAATATTTTTGGCAACCCTTGAAATTTGTTAATGTAAATCTTCAGACTTTGCTCTCAAGTCTGACCTGGCCTGGAGGGCATAGTGGCTCATGACTGTAAACACAGCTACTTGGGAGGCTGTGGAGGAAGATCACAAGCTTGAGCCCAACCTGGGAGAATTAGGGAGACCCTGTCTTGATATGATAAATAAATATAAAAAGATAAATAACTGGCTGGGGATATGGTTCAGTGGTGCCTGGGTTCAATCCCCAGTACTGGAAAAAACATTGGCTAGAATATACTAGGTAATTTACATCTGTGTATGTATTTACAATAATTTTGTGGATTTTAACAGATGCACACAAATATCTTAGATTCTGATTGGAACTGAATCTAAATATCAATTTAACATCATTGTAGTCCTAATGATTTTGAATACTACGGTACATAAAATGATAATATCTTTATAGTTTCAGTATAGCAGTCTTGCAACTATTTCATTAAATTTTTTTATTTTAAAGAGAAAAAAATAGAAAAAGGAATAAAAAATGAGCAAAATTACAACAACAAAAATAGGGATTAGGATTTCAAAACCAGATGACAGGAATTTAACAATAGTTGTTCTATTGCATATTGTTGTCTTCAAAATAGTTTCTCAGGCTTCCTGTGGGCAGCCAACACAGGCAGGGAGACTCAGCCAGATCTGCCTCTGCTTGCCAATAGAAGGCTCACTTCCTGCAGGCAGCCAGCATGAGCAGGGAGACATAGTCAGATCTACCTCTGCTTGCTGGCCACCACCATCAGAAGGTTTACTTCCTCTAGGAACCAGAGCAAGTGGGGAGATGCATCCAGATAAGCCCTGTGTACCCACAGGCCACCATTAGAGACCTTTGCTTCCTTCGGGCAGCCGGTGCCCACTGGGAAAGTCAGACAAACACACCCCTGTGTGCCTGCCACCATTGGGAGAGTCCCAGTATAGATACATAGCTGAGAGAAGAAGCAGCCCCACTACTACACATCCTTGACCATCGGGAAAGCTCCACTGTAGCTGCACAGGTCAGCAGAAGCCTGCCCCACATGCTGCTACCTCCTGGGAACCTGGGGTCAGAGAAACCCAGGTGCCTGTTCCATTTCCCTGCACCACAGAGGGGCAGCAAGTGTGGGAAGTGCCTGGACCCCACCACCAGGAGAATGTCAAGACAAAGGAGCAAAAGGCAATCTCAGACCTTCATCCCACACAGAACAAGTCTGGGAGATATAGTCATGGAAGAAAATGGAAGTCATATACCTGGAATCTCTGAGAGGACAGCAACTGAAGTAAGGAAACAACTTCATGAAACTATAAAAGTAATCAGATCAGAAATGATGTTTCAGGTAAAAGAAGAAATCACGAGCATAATGTAAGAATTGCTGAGCATATCTAAAGACATAGATTAAAAAAAAAAGAGGAGTATAGGAAAGGTCATCCTAAGGGCCTCCATGGTGGCCAGGGAGAATGGTCCAGAAAATGAGTGGTGATTGTGCCAGAGGTAGACTTCAAGGCTCCTGAACAAGAGTATCATAATTACGCCACAGGACCCATAGGTAACTTTATATATAGTGAGTAAACAATTTACATTCCTCTGTGACACTGTGCAACTTATTCAGTTCTAGTTTCTCACTGGGGTGAATTTTCATCCCATTCTAAAGTTGGTTTGGGCCTAGAGGGAGTTAACTGGTCAGCTTTCTTTTCCCATACTCTAAACTTCCCTTTGGAAGATTTCATTTTCCAATCTGCTTTATGGTGATAAGAGTCCCCATACCAATAATTGAAAGAGATATACTCCTGCTACTAAGGGCCAGTCTGATATTCAAACCTCTGGCAACCCATGCCCTAGTCTCTAAGGACCCAGTCAGCCTGATCACACAGAGCCCAATGCCTCTGTCAGGAACAGATCCTCAAGCATGGTATGATGGCACCCTGGGGAGGGGTAACAAAGCTTCTACAGTAGTCATTCAGCTAAAGCACTCTAATCTATATCCTCACAAGAGACAGAACTTCCTTAAGGAAGACAGTATACTGGGGTTAAAGCCCATTATTGACAAATTTTTGGCAACAGAATTACTTGTGCCATGCCACTCCCATTCAATATGCCCATTTTACCAATAGTCAAGCCATCAGGAAAATATTACCTATTATAAAATCTCAGAGCCATTCATGAGGCAGTGATATCTATTTGTCCATTAGTAGCAGACCCATATACCCTTTCAGTGCAGATCCCCAAAGACACTAAGTGGTCCTCTGTCCTTGATCTCAAAGATGACTTCTTTTCTACCCTTTGGATCATAGCACCAAATATTTGCTCACATTTGTATGGAGGATCTCCAAACAAGACTTTGCCAATAGTATACTTGAACTGTCTTGCCTCAGGGTATTAGAGATAGTCCCCACTTGTTTGCTAGGGCTTTAGTTCAACATCTGAGAGACCTAACCTTCAAAAGGGGAGGCCTATTACACTATTTAGATAATCTTCTCATTTGTAGCCCCACTAAGGAGCTATCTGATAAGAACATCATTAAAACTCTCAATTTTGTAGCAAAATTGTATTAAAAGGTATCCCAACACAAGGTCCAGATTTCTCACCAAGAGCTGAATTATCTGGAATATATCTTAACTCTAGGACAAAGACAACTGGCCTCAAAGAGAACAGAGGCAACATGCCATCTGGGTCTTCCAATGTCCAAACAACAACTGAGAGCTTTCTTAGAATGGCCAGCTTCCACTGCATCTGGATACCCCACTTTGCAGTAATAGCCAAACCACTATGAGGCAACTTGAGGATCAGAAACAGAACTCCTGAAATGGACAGAAGTTGGTCAACAGGCTTTTAAAACATTAAACTAGGCTCATATCTAACTAAGCCTGTTTCTCCCTTCATGGCTGAGAGACAGGGACCACCTAACTCAACATCTAGACCAGAAAAACGAAACAGCTGCTTACTTCCAAGCAACTGGATGGAGTATCACCGCAGCCTACAAGTGATAGCCACTATGGCACTCTTAGACTAGGAAGCTTTTGAGAAAACTTTAGGACAAAAACCCTTAGTTCTAACTCCACATCAAGTTAAGGCTCTGTTAGAACTCAAGGGACATTTTTCGATGACTGGAGAAAGGTTCATTAAATATCAGGCCATTCTTACTGAAAATACAGATGTTTCTCTTCAACCTCTCACTGTTCTAAATCCAGCCACACTCTTGATGATCTATCAACAGACAGATTATGACTGTGAACAGACCATCACACAAAATTATGCCAGCTGTCCTGACCTGTGGGACCAGCACTAGTGGGGCCAGCTGTCACATGGTTCACTGATGGCAGCAGTTTCATAAAGGATAGCATCAGGAGGTCAGGTAACACCACAGTCCACCCATCCAGGTCCCTGAAGTGAGAGAATTTACCCCTGGGACTTGTGCCCAGAAAGTAGAACTTATTGCCCTCACTCAAGCACTCCAACTTGCCCAGGGAAAGAGGATTAATATTTATACTGACTTCAATATGCCATTCTGGCCCTACATGAATATGTAGCTGCTGGAAAGAAAGGAGACTTTTACTAGTCACCAGACTCCGAGGAAACATATAGCAGAAATTCTGAAACTGTTTGGAGCAGCAAATCTCTGATGTGAGGTAACAGTTATCCACTCACTGCAAGGGACATCGGGCCTCGGAGGACTTCATCTCTGAGGGTAACTCTAAGGCAGATTCCACTGCCAAACAGGCTGCTTTCCCATTATAATTCTGTCCCATCAACATCTCTGCCCAGAGTCCCATTCCAAGATCTTGATTTAGAACCAGGATATTCTACAGAAGAGCTTTAAATGATTTGTAATGAGGAAGGAATTGATATAAACAAGAAGTTCACCCTGTACTCTGTGCTATGAGAAATAAAATTCTTTGTTTCTGACTCAGGGTTTCATATCTTTCGTCAGAATTCACAAAACTGTCTGGGTAAGTCACAATCCAAGGCAGGTCCCCATTGTCCCGGGCCTTAGATAACGGGGGACCATTTTTATTCTTGCCATTTAATCAGAAAGGTCTTTCATCACCTGTTTCCCTAGAAGTTATTGTCTAGTCCTTTATCCTATTTCCTTTATACAGACTGTAAAAATTTGAAGAACTTCAACTGTACATCTTTAAGTTATCTTTTCCTTCCTTTTAAATGCAAGCTCTTTAAAATTTTGCATCACCAAATGCCAAAGATGGTGGCCAGGCACATATGAAGGATCCAAAAATCTATGAAAAATAAGGAGACAGGAAAAGAATAAATGTGAGGTGCGTCCCCCATCCCACAATTGGTCTGAGTGCTTCTTTTCAGCTCCATCATTCCTGTATACTCCAAAGCTCAGCTAAATGGACTGGCCAAGCACTCAGAAAGGGGAGCCAGGAGTCACTCCTGACTTAGAGATATTTCTCCCATTGGAATAAAACACCCAGAAACACATTTGAAAGGTTTCTGCTAACAAGGGACTAGTCTCAGTGTAGATGCCAGCTGACCTGAGGTGAGCTTGCTACAGTCCTTCAACTGGCACTGTAAAGCCAACCCAACAGGCCAGGGAAAGACCCTGTTGTCCAGCATTTTCCAGCGTGAAGCAGGAGGAAGGGTAGGGGTTAATGGTTTGTCTTTCATTTGCATCTCTCTTGGCATGGACTTTACATGTGCAGTCCTTTAAGTACAGACTAAAAGATTCAATTCCCAGTCTGGTGACTCCTAAAAGCATACACCTTCTTTTCCTTGCTCTGCCACAGTTGGAGGGGAAACAAAAAAAAATTCACATTTTTGCAAAAATATAGTTTTTTTTTCAAATTTACCTTTGTCTTAGCCCAAACTCTGTGTCTCCTGTTTATGCTTTTGTTCTCTTCCATTCTCTTTTTCTTCTTCTCTTCCTCTTTTTCTAGGCTTCACATGGCCAGCCTTCTTCAGGGTTTCACCAAAAACTTGTCACATAGACCTTACGTAGGCTGGCATTTCAATATAGTTTTTCTCACCTGAATTTAAGTATTGCAAACAGACTTATGGAGGATAGTGGCACATTTTATTTACTTTTAGTTATTTGCTTTAAACTGTGGCAGGAACTCAGAATGTTTTGTGTTTCTAAAGTGAGATAATATATTCTTCCATTACTTCAAATAATACAGACAGAATTAGCTAGCTTTTAAGTCAACATGATGAAGAAATTGAAGGCTTAATAGTTTCTCCTGAGATTAACAAACATTTCCAACTATAAAGAAAAGCAAACAGGAGACACACTGTTCCGATGCCTCCGTATTGCTTTCTGTGTTCTAAAACAATGATTCTCAAAAGGAACTTCAGTGGCTGAGATAGGAAACATGTCTAAATTTATGTTAACAGTCTTTTCCTAATTACCTGGGGGACGAGGGAACTTAGATGAGAGTTGAAAATATTTACTCGGTTTTAGATTTTTCTCCTATAAATAGAATTCATGCCTCTGGAAGCTGTTGTTCATCTGTTAACAAAACTCAGAAGAGGATTAAATCTAATAAATCAAGAACAAAGAGAAATAAACAGCAACAAATAGAATCAGATTATCTCATTGAACTTGATTGTATCTTTCCCAGAAGATAACATTTCCTACATCCAAAGTGGTGAGCGGTTTCATAAGGAAATAACATAGGTTTCTAAAATGAATTCATTGATTTCTAATAATTCTTACCATTTAAACAAGGCTGTGAATCATTATTTCAAAAAAATGGCACAGGTCAATGTGCCCTCATTACTGTGAAAGTATAGTGTTTAAAACTTAGTCGTAAAGCACCATCCTGCGACATGGTCTACGTGTCTCAAAATCCACTGGCTAATCCACCTAACCCAAAAGAAGCCTCTGAGTGCACATGAAAGAAAGTCAAGACACTAACAAGGTCACACTTTTCACTATCTCCATGGTGGACTTTCTCGTCTATTTTTAAATTTTTAAAATTTTTATCATTACATACTTACAGTACATAATGATTAGACTCACTTTGAGAAATTGATACATGTACTTAACCATCTCAATTCCTTTTCTGCCTTTCTTCTCCAACCCCCTTTATTACAGGCCAGTATCCAATTCATTTATTTATAACTCCTTTTAAATTAATTATCATACACTGGAATAATAGCCAGACTAACAGGCCAAAAAAATATATAAAACACGTAAGAAAATTGTACTCAACCAAGATACACTTTTAGATACACTGTCTCTACCGGGATAGAATAACCTTTCTCTTTCTCTTTTTTTGTCTTCGGCCATACCAACCTGAATGTGCCTGATGTCATCTCATTTAGTTTTCCTACTCAAAACCATAAAATCAGTACTTCTGCATAGATCAATTTGAAAAATGGTTGTTCATGTTTGGGAGAAACTGACTTACTTAATGCTAAGAGAACTTCTAGACACAATACTGGCTATAGTTATGGGTTTTTATGTTATCGTTGTTCTCTCTCTTTCTCTTTCTGCATATGTGTGTGTGTGTGTGTATGAGAGAGAGAGAGAGAGAGAGAGAGAGAGAGAGAGAGAGAACCTCATATATCATTCAATCTCAGGTCATCAAAATGATTTAAAACAATTTAAACCAATATCTCTGCAGATTCAGTTAAGATAAATACATATAAATCCAGAGCTGAATATGTATAAATCAAATTATGACTCTGCACTAATGAGGCTAGATACTGAGTTTGGAGTAAAGCCATCGTGTAACATATTTGACATATGGAAACCATGTGCCCAAGGTTCTGTGTCATAGATCATCCTGCAGGACATTTCATGACTCTCTTGATACAACACACTTGATATTTATAACCATCTTTCAAATTTAAAATCTACTTTGGTTTTTATCTTTCTAGCTCTCCCAACCTTGGTGGTCAGGAAAAGGTGCAGCAATAATTGCTTTCCATTGAAACATCATCACTCTTTGCATGTTTTAGTGTGTTCAGTATTTTAATTTCACTTGCTTTCCTGTGTAAATGTTTCAAAAAATTGTTGAAATAATCTCTTGCTAGGTGGATTTCATGACTGGATGGTTCTATTGGCTATTACCTTTCCCAAATGTCTAGCTCTTTTTAAAGCTACATATAAGAAATAAGCAGATACCTTTCCATTTTTGAAATCTTAACCTAATGTAGAATATGCACATGCACATACATGATAGTAAACCCAAATATATAATTATAAGCTTGTGAAAGCTTTTTTGCCCTAACATCAGGGAAGAAGTAAGCATGCCCACTAGTGTTACTTCTATTTAACACTGTATTATATGTTCTAGCCAGTCTGGTAAGTCAAGAAAAAGAAAAACTATAAAGAAATGTTTTAATTACTTTAAAAAGTAAAACTCATTATTTAAAAATGCCATGATTGTGGTTGTGGTAAATTTTTTATAGTTATAGGAATAGTTTTACAATTAACATGTGAATTTAGTCAGATAATTAGATATTAGATCAGTAATGAATCAAAATAGGATGGCTTATACCAGGAACATATAACACATTTCTACAAACCACAAGGAAGATAGATATAGTAGCTCAATATTTCAAATCTGGCAAAGAATTTAATCAGGTACTTCACAAAGAAACTAAGTGGACAAAAAATGTGCTTGTTAAATCTTCACCAAATGCAAATTTAAACACAGATATTACTATGCTTCACAATATCTGAAATAATAAAAGACCAAAAATAGGAAGTATGTGGGAGGATCTGAAGGGAAAATGATGCCGGTGAGGACAAGGTTAGGAAGCATTAGCTGTTTGCCTGACTACACAAACAAAGCAAGTGAAGAAGAGACAAATACAAGGAAAGCAATGAATATTTTTATGGGATAGGATAAGTATGGCCTTTCCAAGAACAGGGCAATAGAGGAATGTGGAAAAATACTTACAGGTTCACTTATATGCACATCAAAATTTGGCAGAATACACTCAAACAGACCCCATAAAAATTTGACAAAATACACCCCAACAGATCCCATTAAAAAAAATCAAACTTGTAAAAAACAAATACAACATATATGGTATGATTGGAAACTGAAGTCAATGTTTAAATTCCTCTAAAAATTTATTACAAGTGATATCGACATTAATCCTCTTCAGAATAGTCCCTTTGCTTCAAACACACGCATCCCATTGCACTCGCCACCTTCTGAAGCAGTTCTGGAAGTACTCTTTCCTGTCTTAATTGTGTTGTCATGGGCCTCAATGTCCAGAAGAGACTCAAAGCCTTCCATGGTCATTTTCAATTTGGGAAGATCCAGATGGTGAATAAGGTAGACAAGCCCTCACCATAACGTCTTTGTAAGCCTGCCTTTCCACGCCATAGCACTCAGTAGCAGCATTCACCATATTTTTTGTTTAAAATCTCACCTCATAAACACTCACAAAGAGAACTTCCAGAACTGCTTCATAAAGCGGCAATAACAATGAGAAAAATGCATTCAGTGAGGAGGGATACTTTGAGGAGGATTAATGGCAATGTGTTTTTTACAATAGAAGTATTTGTAAATTTTTTAATTCACTGTATATTTTGATCACAACCTGTAAGATACACAGAAAGCTAATGTCCAGAACATACAAAGGGGTATTATGGATTATGAATTAATAATGTATAATCCAGTAGGAAATAACAAAGGTTATAAACAGGTGACTAAAAAGAAGAAATGTAAATAATCTGTAATTATGTAGAATTGCCAATTTCAGCAGTCAGAGTAAAGAGTTTGCACTACTTATATATAAAAAGGATAATAATACTCGCATTATGAGGAAATAGGGTTACTCATAAATTGCTAATGGGACTCCCAATGTTGTACTTTCTGGATGGCAATTTGGCCATTAATATCACAAACCACCCAATGACTAAGAATTTATCTTGAATAAATAACTGGATAGCTGTGCAGAACTGTTTGTACAATGATGTGAAGCACTAGAAATAATCAAAAAGTCCAACTGGATAAAGGTTAAATTATAGTATATCCATATAGTGGAATACTATGCAGTCAGTAAGATAAATACAATACACATGTATATGTAATTTGATTTTAAATATTGTTGATTTTAAATATACTGATTTAAAAATACTGTTCATTTAAAATATATTCCTAATACCATATTTCATTGGGTGAAATAAACAATAAACCAGTGTGTACTCTATGATCAAATATTTTATATTATATGTGACTGTGCAATGCATGTGACCAGTAGTTCCTCCAGGAATGGGCATTTCATGTAATTTTTTATTATATTCATATATTTTTCTCCTTCATGTTTTATTTAAAACAGTTTTTAGTAATGAGCATGTACTTTCATAGTCAGAAAAAATCATATAAGATGTCTTAGTTTGCCCTGGTTCAGGTTGTAATAGCAAGGTACCAGAGATTGGGTGACATACAAACAACAGCGGTTCACTTCTTGTGGCTCTCAAGGCTCGAAATCTGGAGGAGAGGCGAGCGTGGCCAGGACCCGGCAAGGGCTGCAGCTTGCCTGCGCTGTCACGTGGAGGGAGGGCGGCCTGTGCGTTTTCTGGGTCCCACTTATAAAGGCACTAACCCTACTTCAGCAGAGTTCTTCACCTATGATCAAATTACCTCCCACAAGCCCCACCTCATAACAAGAGCACTTTGGGGACCAAGGCTTCAACACAGGAAGTTAAAGAACACACAACCCTTCAATCCTTAGCAGTGTTTCTTATTTATAAAAAACAGGCAGCAAAATATTTCCATAGTTATGAATTTAAGAGAAATAGCATCCCTAGAGCAGCCAGGAGCTATTCCAGAAGAGGAAGAGAAAAATATTCTTATAGTTAAGTTTTCAAAATCTCCAAAGCCAACACTCCATGACATAATGGGCCCAACTTGCCAGCGGTGAACGGCAGGTCCCCACCTGCCATCTGAGTCATACCTGGGAAAGTACCAAAGGGACTTACTGTCCTTCTAAGGTCCTAAGTACTTGCTCTGGGTAGAGAATCCCTCTTTCCCTGTCCTTGTAGTGGCCTCGTCTACACCAAACAGCTATTGTCAGATTGTCTAGGAATGAAGCCTGGCACCTATGAGGGAAAAAACACTAAGGACACCCTTGGCATTGCCCAGTTGAAGATTTAAAGAAACATGTAAAAAAGATGTCTGATGCCTAAATAGGTATTCATCAAGGTGAAACTGGATTCCTAACAGCTTCTTCTCTCCACCCACATCACCCCTCTTCTACCCTCAGTTCTCTGCCTGAGGGTGCTGGCTGAACTGGTAGGTCCTCCCTCCGCTGTTATTTTTTTTTTTTTTAAGAGAAAAGAGACTTTCATGGCTCATTTGGACCTCTTTTTTAACACATTTCTTCTGAATTTTCAAAGCATTTGGAAAAATATTTTTGAATAAACTATTTGGTTGTGGTTTTGGTTTTTATCTTCTATTCTCTGTCCCAGGTCATGTTATTTGCTCAACTGGGAGAAGAGAAGGCTGGGTGTAATAGATCTTTTTTCCCATATTTTTTCCTATTATAGACAAGATTCATAAGAACGACCTGTCCTTCTGTCCAAACCCACCTCTGTGGATTTGAAAAGTTAAGCTGCTCACCTCCCTCCCTCCCTGCTGAGTCAGAGGTAATGAGAAGTGAGCATTTCGGTCTGGCATCCCAGCCACGATGCCTTTATCTCCCCTCTGCCAGACAGCAACAGGCCACCTTCGCACTCCTGCATCCTCATTGCTAACCAGACCTGCAGCTCTAGAGGTTACTATCACAGCAGTACGATCATTAGCCTTATTTCACAAAGACAAGCAAAAACACTGAGACAACACCCAGGACTTGGCGGTAGACTTATTTTACATCCGTGGGTATTGATCAGGATTATTCTCAAAATATCAGGCCCCAAAGGCTTAGGCAGAGAGATTTCTAGAGGGTTGCAAAGGGGAGGTGCAAAGGTAGAGTACTTGGCCGTGTTTGATTGGTTCTTACAGCATGCATCATAGTGGTCAGCTATGCATAACAATATGCATCATAGTGGTCAGCTGCATAGTGACTGCAGTGACCAGCTGTTTCCAGAGATGGAAGCAATCAGAACTTCAACAGGAACAATTTCCTGGGCAACTAAGAAACTGAAGTATACTGGCTGGGGGGCCACTTTCTGTTAGAATTTTTCATTCAGCTGAACTGATGTGACCACTGAAGTGTCATAATAGAAGGAAGTGTATGATAGTACACTGATCTCTAACTCCTCAAAGATGGAGGCTATCATGTGTAGCTGGCAGTTCCATGCTGGACAGACCTCTTCATTGTCTTGCATTAAATTCTTAATATGAATAGGCAGATGTATTTTATAACCTGAAGTCTTGCCATCTATAGTTGATATTAGCAAGGTAGTAAGGAGTAATTAACATAGCATGCCTGCCACAAGATATGTTTAGGGAGCTTTATATATTTTTGTATGTATTTACTTTCTCTTCCAAGGAATTAAATTAGGCCCAGCTTCCAATTAAGATTATAGCATAAAATTATTTGGAAATGGATTGTGACAAGACCGGTAAAAGACTATTTCTCTTACATTTTTGAAGAAGGAATTACTAACGGATCATTTGCTGGAATTTGGCTGTAAATTTCTTGATAGTATTTTGAGGAAGAAAGAAAAGGAAAAAAACACCATTTTCTTCTTTTGTATTGTTTGAACTGATTATCCAGCAAATGATGGTGTATTTCTGATTAGACTATTCAGACATTGGTGTGTTCAACTAACTTTCTTTGATTGAATGCCTTTTTCATTTCACTTGGGGAAATGATATATTTTCTGCATCATAAGTCAATGCAAGTGAATCAGTAGGGCAAGTTTCTCCATTGATACACAGTATTAGAACAAAATATCACCATCTGATGATGGGGAGATATTTTCTATTTTTCACAAAGAGTTCTAACGTTAAAGAAAATTCCTTATTTTGTTTTGCTCTTGCCAAATGCTGATGTGTTTCTAGGTTGCATTTTCTTCATTCTGTAAATTTCTTTTTAAACTTATCTCCCAGTATATTTGAGTTAAGATGCATTCTGTACAAGCACCAACTCCCCGTGATAAGTGTAACTGTCAGGTACTGCAAACATATACTCATGAAAATAACTTGTTAAAAGAAGTACACAGTAGTTGTAGCGAAGTCAGTGCACCTGTCCTGGGAAGTTGCAAACCCATGGAAAGTTGGCACTGTAGCTAACGGAATTTTGTTTAGAAAAATCGCATCATTAGCCAAATCCTCGAGAGCAGCAGTCTTCAAACTGTGTAATGAAATAGATATGGAGTGGAATCCACTTCTAGATCGACACTTGCGTGCGCATTCTCAACTTTGTGCTGTGGGTAAAACAGCTCCTTCCTCATCTCTCTTCTTATTCTTCAAGAGAAAGGCCTGCCTGTCTCTTTTCCTTGCCTCCCACGGTATACTGTCAGCTTTCTGGTTCTTTCCATTCCACACTTACAGATTCAACCAATCTTGAATCAAAAATAATTTTTTAAAAATTGCAACTGTGCTGAACATGTGTAGATTCTTTTCTTATTATTCCCTAAACTATACATTATAACAACTACTTACATAGCATTTGCATTGCATTAGGTAGTATAAGTCATCTAGAGATGATTTAAAAATGTAAGTTAGGATGTACATATACGATACACAAATTCCACAGCACATTGTGAAAGAGACGTGGGAACGTATGAATGTTGGTGTCTGTAGAGGGAGGGAGCCCTTGTACCAAACCCTATGGATACTGAGCAATGAGTATACTGCTCTGAGGTGATAAACCATTGGGTACAAAACAAAGGTTCTAGTTCAATCTCGGTATTAATAATGAGAAAGTGAATGGCTAAACAAAGTCCAGCCGTAAGGAGATGATTACCAATTCTTCGCTATCAATGAAACTGAAGAGTTCAGTATGGAATTATTAGCTGACAGATTACTAAAAATGATTTCAAAGGAAAAAAATCACTATATAACTTTAGGAAAATAACCCAGAAGAATTTCAAATAATTAAATGACAATATTACAATAATATTCCTTTCACTCTCATCTACTTATTGATACATGGAAATGAATACAAATTAAAAGAACAAAGAATATTCATCAATGTATGTATAAAAAATTGTATAAAACACCATCAATGTCATAGACTTGCATGTGTAGTAAAATTCTTTCTTATATTTAATAATTTCCAAAAATCTAATACTGTTACTTTAATCTATCATTCCTTCCAAATAAATACAGTATAATGATGAATTAATCCAGAATGGTTTAATATTTAAAGCCTCAAGACATAGGAAATTTTAAAGACCTCTCTTGGTGGGGGATGGGAGGAGAAATAGCACTTTTGCCAAGGAGTATGTAGAATTATTAACACACAACTTCCAAGAATTCAGAAATTCTGGGTGAGAGTTTAAGGAGAAAAAGCAGTAATTTAAAATGTCTCATTGTTAAAAAACATAGCTTATTCCTGTATTTTTAAAATGAATGATGTTATGGTATTTAGATTCACCTGTAGGAATTAAGATGGGGCTCTATCAATTTTATTTAAATTTTATCCATTGCACTGTAGTTACGAATTTTGTGACTATTTGGACTGTCAAAGCATAACTCACAAAATATTTAAAATACAATTACCATATAAATAGATGTTAAATGGCATACAAGATGAGCCAATGTTTTAGTCTATTAAGGAAGGACTCAGGTGCGGGCCACTGCCAGAGTGGGGACAGCCAGACCCCAGCCTCTCTCCAGGAGTCTGCACCATTTGTGAACACGGAGGGAGAAAACTAGACTTTACCAGGAAACGATTTCCACCTGGAAACCTTACCATGTTCATTGTTTTGTTGGGTTGGGTTTTATTCTCTTTTGCTTTGTTTGATTATGTTAAATCTGATGGCATGAGCAGCTATTTAAAAGATAGCAAGTTATATTATGGTAGCCTTTTGGGATTTATTATTGGCTTGAAATCCTTTATTGCATTCATTGTTTTGTTTTTATTGTTTCTATTCTATTCTGTGAAATTTTTACTATGTCCCATGGTATCTACAGCTATTTTAAAGACAACAAAAGGCATTATAGTAACTGTTGTTGATTTTGTAAGGTTTTGAAGTCCTGTATCACTTACACTGGTTTATTTTGATTGGTTTTATTCTGTTTTATTTTCCTTGGCTTTATCCTCTTTAAAATTAAAAGAAAATTAAAAAGAAAAACAAGGACTCAGCAGGAAACAAAGTTACTTAACAGAAGATGTATGAAAGAGAGATTTTATATAGTCCACAAAAAATGCTAAAATAAGATTTCTAAGTTAGAAAAAAAATCACGTATCCCACAGGGCAATAAAATCATAGCCTTTAAGGTTATCTGTTATAGCAGACAGTGAGAAAAAAATCATCACACCTTATCATTTTTCTACAAACCTCTGAGTTTACAGAATTGTAAAATGAGTGTACCCTAATAAAAAAACAAAACTAAATCCAACAAAGTTATATTCCGTAAGTTAGAACTTCCTCTAACTCACATGATAGAAAAATGCTCTATGCAAGACATCAAAAGTTCACATATTCATCATTTTATCTTGTTGACAAGTTTTGGATAATTCTCAGAAAAGCTTATGAGGAAACATTTTAAATGTCAACTTAGAAAGATAAGAAGAAAAACATTATTTGCAGAATTCTTTTAGAGGGAGCAGAAATACTACAGCTGATAAGTACAGCGGTACCTTGGCTCATGAAGCAGTTTGGTTTGCAAACAGAAAAGTTTGGTAAAATTTTGTTTGTTTGTTTGCTTGTTTTACAAACTCTGCATTGGGTGACAAAAACAATCATGACCATCTTTCCCACTCATACACGCACATGGCCATTTTTTCCAAAATCACAGAACAAATTGAGTTTATGAACCAAGGTACCCACCACTGTATGTAATTAATTTTTAGCTATGTTTTAGAGAATTGGTAGGTTATTTTAACAGTATGCCTTTTCTAAGAAGAATATAATCGCAGTTAATCTGCAGTTCATACTCAAATTTCATCAGCTCCCCCAGAGATGTCCATTTTGGGATTACCACTTACACAGTAGGCATAAGTAACTTGGGCTTCAGAATACTCACCTACAGCTCACAGTCCATAAATAGCTCTCAATCTAAACTCATTTAATTTTAGCCAGCCCATTACAGCAAATCTGCTTCCCTTTGTTCAGTGACACTGCCACACCAAAATTACACAAATAATTACAAGAACCTTTGCCTTTACATTTTAGAATAATTATATTAATCTATTTGTATTTATTATTTAAGGTCTTTGAAATGTTCAAGAAAATCAGGCATCAAGTAGATGCCATCAAGTAGATAGTAGAATGGCATCAACCCTACTGCTGAAAATAAAGACACTGACAAAATATTTTAAACAAAAAGATGAATGAGAAGTAAAAAATACACAAGATGACAACTAAATAAAGATGGGAACCAAAGAAGTCAATAGAATTGTTATTTTCTTATTGAAGGTTCTTAGTCCAAATGAATAAACTTGAAATTCACTGTCATATTTCCTAACTAATGGAAACAGGAGACAAATACTAAGGTATTCCCAGGTTGGGGAAATCTAATATATGACTACCATAAACCTAGGACCACTAAAGAGTTACAACCACAATGTAAGAGTAAAGTAGAAATTTCTCTCCTGATCCCTAAGAAAAACAAGTCTTTGGCATAGGGTAGAAGTAGAAGACATGTAGTCAAATCCCCCAAAAATAGAAACATTTATTCAATTCTACATTTATCAGTATTTTGGTATATGCATCTCAGACTTGTCTTGTATTTCTTCACTTGCTGTAGGGTTTCCTCTTCCACGAGTGATTTTTGTAGCAGGGAGCATTCTATCATGACTAGCCACCTTTGCTCTGCACAGTCATGCAAGACTCCAGCTCTCCATCACTGTGTAGAAGTGATACCTCTAAGCATGGTTCTGAGATGCACAGTGCTATATACAAGTCTCCCAAAGGCTCAAGTGTTAAATGCTGAGTCCCTTGGGTGGTAATATTGTGGGTGATGAGACCTGAGGAGGTAGGACAGGAAGAAGCCCATAGGCCAGTGGAGACCTGCTCACAAAAGACACTGTGGGACCCTGAAGCTTCCTTTTTCTCTTTGCTTCCTGGCCATGAGGTGACAGGCTTTTGCTCATTATGTTCGGCCACAGTGCTGCCTCACTATAGATCTAAAGGTCCAGCTGGAAATGGACTCGAAACTCCAAAACTGTGGGCCAAAATAAACCTTTACAAGGTGATTATCTCAGATATTTGTTATAGGAGCAGAAAACTAGCTGACACACAGTGAGGTTTTTGGCCCTGTATCTTCCCTTCAAACTGTCCACTATTATGAATCAGATCTCTTACACCTCTATGTGCCTCCTCGATCTGATGTTGAATATGACATTGCCACATAACCTTGCCAGTTTAAAAACGCATTTGGTGCTCTGCTGCTTTGAAGCACAAATAATAGAGTTTAACACACAATCATTTGAAAGCTGTTATCTTTATCTTCAGAACTTACAGTTTCTATTTGCAGAAGAAGGCACTCATCAGTCTTGCAGTGAGAGTGTGTGTTGTTTGTATACATAATATAAAAGCAGAATTAGTCAGTGCTTTTCTGAACAATCCTATTCAAATAACAATCCATTTTTTGCCCTCTGGAGGAAAAATTATTGGAAAACTGCAATAAATTCAATTTTCATAAGGGCTTCTAAAAGTGTTTTGCACTTTAAATACATAAATCTATTATTTCATTCATAGTTATTTTTCTCTTATACTTTACTCCTGAAGAGGCACTGTGGACATAGTCTAAATTAGCAGACGCTGAGCATCTTATGGATAAACCCAAAGATCCTATCATTAGGAAGTACCAGCATGATGAAAAAGGAGTTGGCTTCCAACTTTGTCCAGTTTCTTAGCTCAAATTGTTGCATATATCTCTGATGAGTTGCTTTGCATTCCATGAACACCAAGTACATGAACACCAAGAAGTGATGATCACGTACAAAGAGACATGTTGATGAATTGTCACAGAAATGTCAGTTGTACCTAGTGTGTAAGTTGCAAATCTATGTGGAAATAGGAAGAAATGTGTCATTTAAAAAGTTCCAGAACAATGCCACGTGCATTCAAGATGTACCTAAATGCATATGGAGCTGGTTTGGTAGAGAAAGTAGTAGCCACAAATATAGCAAGTTATAGTTCATTGCGATGCTCACTTAAATAGATTAAGAAAAATGTAACAGATTAGTGGAGCACAGTTCTGGGTGTGTCAGTGGATAACTGGCACATGAGATGCAAACAGAGGAGGGAAGAACTACCCTAGATGTGAGTGATACCACCCAATAGGCTTGTAGCCTGGATGGAATAAAGAGGGAAAGAAGGAAGTCATCCATTTTTCTTTTTTAGAGGACCTTCCATCTTTTCCATTGCCCTTGGACATTTATACCAGCTCCTTCAGGCTTCCAGTGTAGACTCTTTGGCTTTCCAACACAGACTCACAATTGCCCTCACTGAGCTCCAGGCTTTCGACTTCAAACTGAATCATCTGACTCTCCAGCAAGCAGATGGCAATTTTGCATTCTTCTACTCCTGATTCCACAAAAGGTTGTTGTAAGCCTACTTAGTAAATCCTTTATCTATTTTATTACATGATACACATGTCAACATACTATGATATGTATTAAGTAATATATTTTATATATCTATATAGTAAACCCCCAACTTATGAATGAGTTCCATTCTGGAAGAATGTTCATAAGTCAGATTCATTAGTAATCTGACAAAGTGAGTCTTATGTAGTATACCTGTAAAATTCTGCAATTCGAATGTTTGTAAGTTGAGGACTTAATATATACCCAAGTAAATTTCCCAAGTAAATAAATATATACCCAAATAAAATATATACCCTAGTAAAATACCCAAGTAAATTTAACTTCTAGCTAGGTGAAACAAAAGGATGATGTGATGGGCAGAATATCTCCAGAGAGGCCTAGGTTTGAATCCTCAGAATCTGTGAATCCATTACCTTATACAGTAAAAGGGATTTTTGCAAATAGAATTATGAATCCTGAGATGGGGAGATTATTTTAGATTAATCAGGCTGACCTAAGGTAATCACAAAGTATCTCATAAAAGGGGCAGAAAGGTCAAAGAGAAGCTAAAGAAGCTATATATTATTGGCTTTGAGGATGGAAGAAAGGATCAAGAAGCCAACAGATGTGGGTGGTTCCTACAAGCTGGAAAAGGTAAAAACAAAAACAGAAACAAAAACACACCTAGATTTTTCTCTAGGACTTCCAAAAGGAATACAGCCCTATGGGCCTCAAATTTATGTCAATGAGATATTTTTTACTTTTGACCTCCAAAATTGTCAGATATTTAATTCATGTTGTGTTAAGCCATAAAATTGTGATACAATAATTTGTTACAGCATGCCATAGGCTAGGGAAACCGCCGCCTCGGTGAAAATTTCCAAGTTCTGTTTCTCATTCTCCAAGTTGTAAACTGAAACTTTGAGCATGTTCTTTATAGAAACACATAGTGGGTGACCTGCACAGTGGTGTCCACACCCGATCACCAGGAAAACCAGGCCACAGCTCCTTCCACCCTGGGTCCCTGGGGCTGCATCCTTTCCCTCCTCTTCCTTGCTTCCTGAGAGCAACATCACTTTCCGGGTCTCCCTTGCCCTTCCCTGTGGGTGACTGTGGCACTGGAGGCCTCTGGGAATTCATACAGAGTGGCATGGTCTCTTGGGGGACAGGGGAAGGGGCAGCACCAAAGGGCTTTGCTGTCTGCACCTGGGTAATGCTGTCTGCTCTGCTCAGTCCCCATCAGCATGTATGGTGGAGTAGAGCATAACCTCAGCAAGCCTGCAGCTTTATTTCTTCAGACTTCAGTCTGTATTCTGACCTGGGGTGGTGATACCAGACCCATTTTGCCCGCAGCCATCTGCACACCTTCTGCAGGCAGGGTTGCAGGAAGGTTGAGATGGAGTCTGCTCTGCTCCATGTCAGGTTCTCCAGCTGGAGCTTTGTATGTTATACACTAATTTTTTGGATCCTGGAGACTGAGCATAGTGCATCATGTATTCCAGGAACTTTGGGTGATGTGGAACATGGGGGAAAAGTATCAGATCAAACTGATAGACAAACATCATCTTCAGAGAACAGCCAGCAGTGTGACCTGTGGCTGGCCATTTGGTGGTGTGAAAGGTAATCATGAGGATGCTATTCAAGTGAGAGATTTAGAAGATTTGGTAATTTAGAAATGGAGGACTGGAGGAGGAGCGTCAAGATGGCAGAGTGGTAAGCAGCAGAGAAAGAGCGTATCTAAGAGTCCCCGTCCAGATGCTGGAATATAGCAATGAGAGGAAGACAGAAAGGAGCTAAGTGGGTTTCCTGGACCCAGGACGGATCTGAAGCTCACAGAGAGAGTGAAGAGCGCAACTTCAATGAAGAAGACGGTAGGCTGAGGAGCCTTCTCCCTGAGTCAGGACTCACAGTGCAAGAAGAGTGGTTCGATCCTGCAGACACACTGGGATGGCTGGCAACACCAGAGCTCCATGGGAGAGATGCAGCAGTGGATGGGAAGGACTGAATCAGCTGGCAGTGAGTGCTGAGGGCCCAGTCATCCCATGGCAGTGAGCAACTGGCCAGGAGCCATCTTGGAGAGGGGCCGGCTAAGCTCAGAACTCACAGCTGCTGCTGGCTCCATCTAGAAATCCCAGCTGGCCTGCAGAAGGTGTGCTGATGGCTGCAGGCAAAATGGGTCTGGTCTCACCGCCTCTGGTCAGAATACAGACTGATCGCAGGAGAAATAAAGGTGCAGGTTTGCTGAGGTTATGAACTACCCCACCACAAAGGCTATTGGTGGCTTGCTGGGATAAATCAACACAGATACGGACTCTGTCTCTACACATTGTCTATCAGTGACAGCAGAGATAAACCTGGAAGTGGAGTCTCTCTCACTCTCTCTGTTTTTTGTTGTGGTTGTGGTGGTTTTGTTTTTTCTTCATTGATCTTTTTTTTATGAGCGCGAACATGGTTTCTTTATGGTTTTTGTTCTGTTTTGTTCTTCCTTTTGTCTCTTCCTTCTCTCTTTACCTCCAGTCTTCTGCACCGGTTTCCCAAAGTTAGCACGAAAAAAGGTTCCTCAGCTTTGCTTCTAACCTCTTGTTCTTCTGCTTCTCTATCTTCTCCCTAACCTCTTTTAAATCTATAAGGGTAAAATTAACACATTAAAGACTTATATACTGCATTTAATTTTCTTGTTTATTTTAGATTTTTGTTATATAACCACAAATCTGGTTCATATGATAAAATTGGCAAATTAATGGTTACCTCAATTTGTCATTTTCTAGGCTGTGTTTGATGCTATCTTTATTGCTGATGGTACTGCTTTAGCCAAAACTGACATAATTGTTCTGAACAGCTGTCCTTCCTTGTATGCCAAAGCTGAGAGTGACTAGGGTCACAGAAAATACTGTGGCACAGTGCCAAAGAACCAGAACCAAGCAAGCAGCAATTTTTCATCCCCAACAAAGTAAAGAGGTAGGATCTTGCAACAGACTCAAGATCCAAAAACCAGCCTCACCTGGAAGACAACTCAGAGAAGGAGTCATTTCTTAAAGGTTTTAAATACTAGCAATAAAGTGATTCACCATAGGCAATTTACAAGCATCAATCTAGAAATTAAACTTAAAAAAAGAACAAAAGAAGAAAGAAAAGAAAATTAGAAAATAAATAAGATGTAACTCCAGATATCCAGTCCACCAAAGGAAAATCCAGGGGCAATGAGTTGGGACAATCTGAAAGCCTCCCACCTGGCCTCTTAGCTGTGTAACAAAAAAGCAATTCAGTGAGACTCTAGAAAAATTTCAAATCAGAAATAATCTCCCAGATTACTGCAGAGATGGTGTCCATGATGAAAACAATGCTTCGTGACTCTAGAGCAGATGCAGATAAAAAAATAAAAGCTTAAGAAAATGACAGAAGCCATGAATGCTCAGCATAGGAAACAAATGGAATTCATAAGGCAGATTCAAGCAGATATCCAGGAGAATAAAAACTCCACAGAAAGTATTCACAGTAGATTAGGCCAAAATGAGGACAGGATCTCAAATACTAAAGACAAGCTTGAATTAGCAGTTGTGAAAAAAAAAGATTTCTCAAAAAAGGCTAAGGGACTATGAGAAATCAATCCAGCAGCTGCTAGATGAGACAAAGAATTACTAAGATTAACTGAAGTGGATTAAAAAGCAGGCGATAACACAAATGTTATTTTTTTAAAAAACTGTTCACATATGTCATAGTAAAGAAAAAGAATTTGACATACAAATAAGTGAGGCATATAGCACTCCAATTAGCCATGGATATATATATATAAAATATTATATATATAAAATATATAATATTTAATATATAATGTATATATTGTATATATTATATATATTATATATATAATGTATATATAGCTAGGCATATCATTGTCAAGATTCTAGAAATTTAATACAAAAACAGAATCTTAAAAGGTGTTAGGGAAAAGAAAAAAATCACTTATAAAGGAAAGCCCATCAGCATTACAGCTGACTTCTCAGCAAAAACCCTCAAATCAAGGAGAGCTTGGAGTGAAGTATTTTAGATTCTAAAGGAAAGCAACCTTCAAGCCAGATGGATGTACCCTGCAAAACTATCTTTCAAAACTGAAGGACAAATAAGATACTTCCATAGCAAACAACACCTGAGAAAATTTATATAACCACCAAACCAGCACTCCAAAATGTTCTCAAGGACATTTTTGAAACAGATAAGAAGGACTACAATTCCATGAATCCCAAGAAAAGGAATCCACCAGGCAAGGCAAAGAATTCAACAGATGGGGGGAAAAGGGGGAAGCCCACAACAGGAAAATAACATGACAAGGATAAGTCAATATATATCAGTTATAATCCTCAATGATGATGGTCTCAATTTACCAATTAAAAGACACAGACTGGCAGAATGGATCAAGACTCAAGATCCAACAATACACTGAATATAAGAAAAACATTTAATTCAAAAAGAAATTCATAGGCTGAAAGTCAAAAGATGGAAAAGAATACTCCATATGTGATAGGAACCCATAAAAAAGCAGGGGTAGTTATTCTATTCCCAAAGTGGATTTCAAGCCAAGAATGACTGAAAGACAAAAAATGTCATTATATCATTGTAAAAGGAATGATCCAAGAGGAAGAGATAAAAATCACATATGCAACAAATACCAGTGCACCCAACCATATAAAACAAATATTAATGGACATGAAAAATCAAATAAGCACTAATACAACTGCATTGGGGAATCTCAATACCCCACTGCCACAAAAAGACAGATCAACTAGACAAAAAAAATCAACAATAAATATCAGAACTGAACCAAACTTTTAAACATATGGGCTTAGTAGATGTCTACAGTGTTCCATCCCACAACAATACATATTCTTCTTAGCTACAAATGGGACATTCTCCAAAATAGTCCACATACTAGTTCACAGAACACAAATAAATGCAAAGGAGCTGAAATTCTCCCATGCATATTATCAGACCATACTGCAATGAAATTGGCAATCAATGGCAAAAGAAACTACAAGAACTTCATAAGTACATGGAAATTAAATAACACCCTCCTGAACAACCCACGGGTCACAGATGAAATTAAAGAAGAAATTAGACAGTTTCTACAATTAAACGATAATGACAATACAACATAATGGAACTTATGGGACATAAGGAAAGAAGTTCTCAGAAATTTATAGCAGTGAATATCTATATAAGGAAAACATAGTAAATTTATATAAACAACTTAATGGTAAACTTCAAAATTCTAGAAAAAGAAAAGCAGGCCAAGCCCAAAGCTCATATAAGGGAGGAAATTATAAATATTAGAGCAGAAATTGATGCATTGGAGACTAAGAAAACAATATAAAGAATCAATGAATCAAAGTTGGTTCTTTGAAAGATTAAATCAAATTGACTAATGCATAGCCAACCTTATCAAAAAAAGGAAAGAAAAGACTCAAATCCATGCAATTAGGAATGAGAGAGAAGAAATCACAATGGACACTTCAGTCATCCAGAAGATCATCTGTGTCTTCTTTGAGAATTTGCATTCTCAAAGAAAATGCAGAAGAAATGGACAGACTTCTAGATACATATGAATTACCAAAGTTGAATCAAGAAGTTAGAAAGATCCTAAATAAAGCAATACCAATCAATGAAATCAAAGATGTTATTAAAAACAGATCAACAATGAAAAGCCCAGGCTGTGATAGTTTCACTGATGAATTGTACAAGATATTTAGAGAAGACCTAATACCACTACTTCTCAAACTTTTAATGAAACTGAAAGGGAAGCAATACTCCCAAATTCGTTCCTGGAAGCAAGTATTACACTGATAGCAAAACTTAGTTGAGAAGGACCCAACTAAGAAACAGAAGTATAGGTCAATCTCCCTAATGAACATAGAAGCAAAAATCCTCCATAAGATACTGGCAAATGGAATGCAGCAAATCAAGATGATTATACAATCACAACCAAGGTGGATTCATCCCAGTGATGCAGGGATTGACTGTTCAACATATACAAATCAATAAACGCAATACACCAGTTAACAGATCCAAGGGCAAAAACCATATGATCATCTCAATAGATGAATAAAAAGCTTTTGATAAAATTCAGCACCCATCCATGTTAAAAAAAAAAACCATACAGAAAATTAGAGTAGCCTTTGTCTCGATTTGATAAAGGCATCTATGACAAACCAACAGCCAACATCATACTAAATGGACAAAAACTGAAAGCTTTCACTTTAAAAATCAGGAGTGAGACACTTATTCAACAGTCCTGGGCTTTAGCCATTGTAATTAGACAAAAGAAAAAAATAAAGGAATAATGATAATAAAGTAAGAAAAATTATCAGTTTGTGGATTACATGATACTCTATATAGAAGACCCCCAAAACTCCATTACAAGACTGCTAGATTTAATAAGCATAATCAGTAGTGTAGCTGGATACAAAGTGAACCCTCAAAAATTAATAGCTTTTGTGTACACAAATAAAAACTCACTGAGAGAGAAATTAGGGAAACAACTTTTACAATAGCACCCCAAAATGCAATAAATAGGAATCAGTCTAATAAAGGATGTAAAAAAGTAGACTGAAGAGAATATCAGAAAATGTAAAGCTATCCATTGCTCTTAGGTAGGAAAAACCAATATATCAAAATGGCCATACTTCCAAAACCATTATATAGATTTAATGCAATTCCAATCAAACTTTCAACAGCATATCTTACAAAATTTGAGAAAAAAAATCCTAAAATTCATTTGGAACCAGAAGAGAAAATGAACAGCAAAGGCAATTCTGAGCAACAAAGGTAAGGCAGGGGACATCACATTCTCTGATTTCAAATTATACTATAAAGCTACTGCTATAAAAACAGTGTAGTACCAGCAAAAAACAAAAACAGACCTGAGGATCAATGTACCAGATTATAAGATGGAGAAACGACTCCAGACATACTCAGCCACCTTATCTTCGACAAAAGTGCCAAACACATTTACTGGAAGAAAGATAGCCTCTTTAACAAATGGTACTAGAAAAACTTGCTTTGCACATGCCAGAGATTAAAATTGAACCTACATCCTTCATCATGCATTAAACTAAATTCAAAACAGATCAAAGATCTAAATATTAAAACAGAAACATTGAGTCTACAGGAAGATAGAATAGGTAAAACTCTTGAAAACATTGATGTTGGCAAAGACTTATGAATAAAACCCTGATCACACAGTATTACGAAGAATCAACAACTGGGATCTCATCTTATTAAAAAGCTTTTGCACAGCAAAAGATTGCCAATGGAGTGGCAATCTTGTGGGATTGTGGGAGATTCCCACGAGGTGGGAAAAAATGTTTGCCACCTGTTCTTCAGACAAAGGATTACTACTGAGAACATTTAAAGAACTCAAAAAAAAAAATCAGACCTCCCAAATTTAAAAATCCAATGCAAACATAGGCATCTGAGATGAATACACACTTCTTAGATGAAGAAATACAAATAACAAATAAATATATGAAAAAATGTTCAACAACACTGGTCATTCAAAAGAAACAAATTAGAACAACATTGATATTCCATCTCACCCCAGAAAGCATAGCTATTATCAAGAAATCAACCAATAACAAATGCTGGTGGGGCTGTGAGGAGAAAGGAACCCTTCCCCACTGTTGGTAGGAGTGTAGACCAGTGCAACCATTGTGGAAGTCAGTGTGGAGATTCCTCAAAAAACTAGGATTAGAGGTTCTATTTGACCCAGCTCATCCCCTATTGGGTGTCTACCCAGAAGAGTTAAAAACACTGTGCCACAGCAAAATATGCGTACTCATGTTTATAGCAGCACAATTTGTAGTAGCTAGTATCCAAGGAATGGATAAAAAAAGATTTCGTCCTTATGTATAATGCAATACTACTCACCCATAAAGAGGGATAAACCGGAAACTTTTATAGGTAAATGAATGCAACTCAAGACCCTACTCATAAGTGAAGTGAGACTCATATGTGTAAACATTCTGTTGTCTCCTTAGTGTGAGAAGCTGAAAGAGTAAATAAAATTTGAAATGTACAATAGATATTGTGAAATGGGAATAAAATGGGAAGAAACTGTTCAAAATGAAAGAGAAACTTGGATGGAGGAAAGGAGAAAGGAAAGAAGGGAAAAGCAAAACTATATATATTTTAAGATAATTATACTACCAATTTCTCTTAATTCATTGAAAGGAAAGGTTTGTGCTAATATGGCTTGGACAATTAAATGTTCATATCTTGCACTATAAGTAACTAATTTAAAGATAACAATATGCAATGTATTAATCATTGTTACTCCCCTATTATCTTGTTTTGAAATTTTATTCTCTTTAAAATTAAAAAAAACACAAAGTGCTATAAGTCAGAGCATGTTTTTTAAAATGTTACATTTCAGACATTTTCATGAAATATAAAAACTAGAAATGAAATCAAATAAACATTTTTAATTAATTCTGTATATCATTGAATAAGTGTCAGTTAAAACAATTTACAGTACAACTCCTATATACCAAAGCAGCATGCAACTTCCTAAGCATTTGTGCAACTTACAGTTAGTTATAAACACCAGCCCAAGGGAAATGTTACCTGGGCATATTCCATGCCCTCTTGCTTTCTGGATTTCTTATGGGAAACATACTAATCCATTTTGCTTGGAACATTTAGAATGTTCTATATCCTTTATTTCTGTTTACCGATTTTTCAATAATGACAGCTATTTGCCTATAGCATACACATGAATTACAATCAGGTACATGGTACTATCAGCGATTTTTGTGTGACTAGGGAAGTCAGAATTTAGGACATTAGGAGCAAAATTGCATGATAACTTTTGAAGATAATATACAGCTTTAAGGTAGATCTGTATATGCTATACTGTGTATTTTCATTCATTATATCATATAACTCAGTGATTCCTCACAACAACCCTGAGAAGTAAGGACATTATACCCATGAGAGAGAAAAAGGTAATGTACTTGTACACTGCCCTACAGGTGGTTGTAGAACCAATGTTAAAATCTATTTTTTATGACTCCAGTATTCTCATATTTTACTGCAATCTATGTCAAATATGATAATACAAGGTCCAAGTCATGCTGCTCATGGATTGTGATGATTATCCTAAATTTCTTTCATTATAATGTTGCTTAAACCTGTACAAACCAGCTCAGTTGTGTATTTCTTATGCTACGGCTCTCATACATCTATAAAAGCAAAACTAATTTGCAAAGTAAATACAAAGAATATTCTCAAGCTAATACAATGAATTACAGAATATGTAATGTTTTCAAACTAAGTTGCTGTAGTTGGGTTTCATGTAGAAAAAACAGAACATTAGATCTGGTTCTTTTTTAATGTTTCTGTATTCTAACTTCAATATTCCTACCATCTAAGATGCTTGTTCACATGGGTCTATTGTACTGTGGAAAACGTTACTAATAACCTCAAGACTCTAAGACAAAGCGTTGCTGCAGACATCAAGGACCATCCCATGGCACCAGCTGCCATGACAGGCAGAGGGTCAGAAGACCTGTAAGTCCATCCCTATCCTGCTGGCATCCCAGAGGCTTGATTGGAACAGAGCTGGACGTACTGGCACCCTGAGCCTGCGCTGCAGGACAGGGAGGCTCGCCAACCCCCCTGCCCCTCTACGTTCTCCTTTTCTTTGTCTGCGTGGATGGAAGCTGCTTTGTAAGCAGAGGACAGCTAAGCTTGAGGTGCCGCTGCCCAGGGGAGTTGCACACTGGTGACAGCATCAAGGGGATCTTGGGGCAGGCTGAGCACACTTACAACCTCTCATATAGCGAGGAGGGGAGTCCTGGACGCAGCTAACTCAGTGCTCCCTCCGCCAGGGAAGCCATTTGGTACTAATGAGATCAGGTCACTGAGTGGTTTAAGAAAAGGACTATGCATTATGCAAGGGAAACAGCAGGTGAGGGAAAACGCTTCTGGGAAGCTTGCAGTACTTCAATGCCAGCAACTATGGGGAGAAAACAGGCGAGTGGAAGAGTTGTTCTGGAACCCCATACAGAGTGGACATGGAGGGAAAAAGCTCTCCAACAGGACCAGAGGCCTTTGATAAGTGATGCCCTCACTAATTCATGGAGCCTCGGCAGGAAGGGAACCAGAGGTGAGATGCCTCACTCCCAGCCTACTTCCCAGTCACTACTGGATAAAACCCAGGAGGAAGCTAGAGAACCAGGAAGCATCTGAGGACATAAAGGAGGATATGGAGAAGAACTAAAGGGCACAATGAAAATGTCTGTGGCATATCCTGCAACCTGGAGCAAACCTCTGGGGTCACTGTACACACAACCCCATGTACTCCTCACCAACACTTCGTTTCCTGGGTCCTGATAATTAAATGTCTTGGTAACCCCAAAATGCTACCAGTATTATGTATCAACCCCCCTACAGCAATGTAGGTAATGTTGGCATTGTGGCATTGCTGAAATCTATTTTAAGTGAGTATCTTTAATACAGTTACTAGAGGAATTAGGACCGGGAAACTAAAATTTATTTGCAAACTTTTAGACAATAAAAAGACATTCTTAAAGGAAAACAGTAAGAATGGAAATGGTTTACTCCATTTGAGCAATAAATCAAGGCTTCTCATTCCTGCTTCCACTCTGGTTTCTGTGCGAAGCCTGGTCTTGCAGTGCACCACGACTTTTGCCGCTGCTTCACACAAAAGCACCACCTGTGAGCAAGATCTGTCACTTTTTCCGACTAATCAGTAACAAAGTCGAACATCATTCACACTAAACTGTTTCCACATCAAATCAAACCTTTCACTTTTCAAGAAAATAACTTGCATTGATTCATTATCTCTGATAAAGGAAACTTTTACTTTTGTATATTGATTTTAAAAAAAGAACACGGCAATAGTTTTCATTTTGGCATTGGTAACTGCTTGATAGCAACAAAATCGCAGACACAAATATCACAGTTTACCTTGTCAAAATGCTGAGATTAATTTTCTTCGTATTATCTAAGTAGAAGAAGGGGCAGAATTCAGCCTTATCACAGAGAACTCTCCATGCCCCGGCACTATGTCTAAGGATTGGAAAATCACATTAAGGAACCTGGGCCGCCACACACATTGGGACTTTTGATGCCCTTGGATGTGAGGCTGAAGATTGAGACTGACCTAGCTTCCCAAAAAGAGCTTTTTAGTCTTTTTTACGAGGTGATGGGTGTGTTTCCTCTAAAGAGAAAGACCCACAGCTGGCAGGAAGGGTCCTCTGAGTCCCCTCTACCTGGCTTGCCGGGCAGCCACACTGTCTTGGTCTTTGGGAGCTGCTTACACCGGACAGTGCAGGACTCAAGCGTCTTTTCATCTTCCCTTTTGTTGAGCTGATGGTGAAGCAGTCCAGAGGCTCCATTCCTCAATTCATCCTTCTTCTAAAGTATTTAGAGTGTGGGACATCCCAAAAAACAATGATGACAATGAATATGCACACAGCTCACAGAAGCCAGAGAAGGATGAAACTCCAAGCGAGGAAAGACAAAATTCTTTCCAGATGAAAAAAGACAATTCCCTCTGATAATCAAGGTATCAAGAGTGGATAAAGATCAAAGGGAAAAAGCCATATTCTACACAATTACCCAGGAAGGTTGACAGATGTGCAGTGCACCAGCCAGGCCCTGGGAGATGCAGCAGAGTGTGGGGCAAGGTGGGCATGCAAAGCATGGAACCCATCGCAGCAGCAGCAGATGTGAGGCGAGGCAGTGGGCAGCAAACTGTACTCCACTTAGGTCACAGGCTACAAACCCTGAAAGGAGCAAACAGCAGACAGACAAGGAGCAGCCGGCTGGCTCTGGAGCAGGTGGTGAGAGGAAGCGGTGGAGGTCTCTCTCCTGCTTGCCTTACCTGCGGGATTACAGCCAATGAACTATGCCCACATTATGCCACGGCGAGATGTTTTTGTTCCAAAGAACAATAAAAAAGCAACTTCTTACTTTTGAAAGGCAGACTGAAAGCCTCCCTTTTAAATTCCATTTGTAATACCCTTAGACTAGAAAAAGGGAAGCTCATAGGTCATATTCCACAGGAATACCCAGGGTAAAACCCTTCCATTGGCTAAAGGTAAAGCAAAGAACACTCAGAGCGGAAGGCCTGGGTGTCAGCCGTGTACTGGCTCCAGGGTGATGTCCTCCAGCAGTCTCTGCTGAGCACAAGCCCTCTGCAAGGGGCACAGAGATGAGTAAACTGGAGTCCCTTGATTTGGGAGCCCTATGGTGTAAATGACTAGATTTAAATAAAAATGAAAAATGGAACACACGAGAAGACAGAAGGCTCTCAAACTATGGAACTAGTGGAGGTCAGAACATTGCTAGAGGGCTCATACTAAATACAGTAAGATGTTTATATTCTTGTAAAACTTCATAAGAATTTAGCCTCGAGAGATAATCTGGAACATGTACCAAGATTGAGTTAGGAGGACAGAGTAGACTCCGTGTGTGTGTTCCTAGTGGCACATATATTCTTGGGTAAATGAAGATTATGCAATAAACTATGGTGTAAATATACAGTGAAACACTACGTGAGGCTTCTGTTACAGATCTTATCTATCAGTGAACGCTTTCAGGGTGTTCACAGCAGTACTGTGCGTGTATACGTACACAGACACACAGAGAAAGGGAAAGAGAGGAAGAGGGAGAGAGGGTTGGGAGATGCAAGACAGATCCATCTTCAGGAGTTGAGTTTCAGATATTTTTATTATTTTCTCTTTCTTCAAAGTAACATTTCTAACAGGAAAACACAAAGCTCTGCAGCCCACCTACCTGGTGTGACCAGCGTACGTAACTCAAAATATCCTTATAGGCCTTAATATCCGACCTTAGCTAAATCATCCTAGTTTTCTTGCCTCAATCTATTGTCTCATACAGCTTCATTAAACACATGAAAAAGAGTGAAGGACCCACATAACCAACAAAACGAAATCAGAGAAAGTGTGATGAAACATACACTGACATATAATGTGGGAATTTTGTTGTAGAATTTTCAACCATGTGGAAAACATTCATGACATGCTAAATGAAGAAATAAGATCACAAAGGTATGTAAAATATGATACTAGAGCATTCATGCTACACTTTTAAAAAAAACATCTTAATTGAACAAGCCATAACACATCTCCCACAGGGCCTTTGCACATATTGTTTCTTCCCGGAATGTTTCCCTAATCCCTTCACTAAATTAACTGTTTTTAGTTTTTTAATCTTAAAATTCCTTCTCAGTACTTTTTGAAGTTTACAGTCATGCATTTTATTAGTAGTAGTGGTTTTTTTATTATTATCTGTGCTGGAGATTATAAAACCAAAAAATATAATTTTTCTGCTTTTGCTGTTCAGAACCTGCATGATAACAGATACTTAATACTGAGTGATTCAGCATTAACTTGGCCTCCACTAAGAAGTGCTGCCTTAAACCATGTTATTAGAGCAGTGATGGCGAACCTATGATGCACATGCTGCAGCCGCTGTTTGTTATCACCAAAGGCTCTGAAAGATTCACCGACACTGTCACAGTTTTCCTCAGCTTTTGAATCCATGAATAAAAGTAAAATAGATTTCAAACTGGTTAAACCCAACAGGACAAACTGTTTCAAACTGATAGAACAGGTAATTCACTTTAGAGAAATGTGAATTTTGAAATTAATGTGCTATCACGATGGAGCATAGATGTGGAAAGAACAGCTAACAGGGAATATTTAGCCATGCAATGGTACAACAGACATAAAGATTTCAAGTTCAAACTATTGCATTTGATGACCAAACCCAAAGCCAGCAGTTGGGCCCTCTGATCTAAGGGTCGCTCCACCCCAAGATAACGCGGCAGCACACCTTGTCACTCACGTGCAGAATTAAGAGAAACCCAGTGGAGGAATAAAGCAGGAAGAGAAGAGTGGGAAGGGAATTCTAGATTCAGGAATCCAGAGTTGTGTGTACCCAGATGCTGGCCCGTGTACTAGCATGTGTATACTCACAGTGCGTGTCCAACACACCGGTGTGAAAAGGAGCCCACCGTGCCAGGAATGAGGTCTTTAACTTACCTTCTTCTTTGGCTAAGGAATGAATTTGAAGAAAAGAAAACTCTGTTTTTCCTTGACACGGGATGAACCTGGAAAGGACCACTGTATGAGCACAGCACACTTGCTCAAAGTATATTTGGCAAATACTTGAATGAATGCACACGTCATCCCGAGACCCTCAGCTGACCCACCGGCTTGCTGGTGCCTGAGAACACTGCATCAAGGAAAGCACCCTGTGGTGGGCTGAGTATCACTCCTCCTCCACACATGCAAAATCTGTGTGCCAGTCCCTGTGATCTGTGAACGGTATATGGGGAAAAAAAAGTGGTTAAGGAAAGGGTCCAAAGATGGAGATTATCTGGATGGGCTGTAAATGCAGCCCTGTATGTACTGCTGAGAGGGAGGGAGTTGAGATTTGCCCACGTGCAGAAGAGAAGTCAGTAGGGCTGGGGATTTAGCTCAGCAGCGTAAGAAGAGAAGTCAATGTGCCCAGGGACAGCAACTGCAGTGATGGGGCCACAAACCAAGGGGTGCTGCAGCCACCAGAAGCTTCAAGGGCAAGGGATGGATTCCCCATGGGGCCCCTGAAGAGGACACTGTCCTGCCAGCATCTTGATCTCGGTGCAGTGACAGTGTTTTCAGGTTGCTCTGTTTTTGTTTGTTTGTTTGTTTTGTTTTGTCTTTTAGCTTCTAGATTTGGAGAAAATAAATTTACATTGCTTTAAGATACCAAGTTTGTGGCACTGTGTTACAGCAGCCATCAAGACAAATTTGGTAACAGAAATGAGGAGCCACTGCCATGAATGCCTAACAGTGTGGAAGTGGCTCTGGAAATGAGTAACGGATAAAAGCTCGGAAAATGAGTTGCCTGATGGATAAAGCCTACACTGCTTTAACCAGACTGTTGGCAAAAGCAGACACTATGTTGCTGCTGCAGAGGATGTGGGAGGAATTAGGGAGCAGTGGGAGAAATCCCTTATCATCTCGGTGAGGATGCAGTAATGAATGCAAGAGTGCCCTCAATATACACTAGCGACTGACAAGGTTTCTGAGAATGTTCAATCTGCAGAAACACTGTTAGCTTGGATGAGAAACAGAAAAACAGGACAAAATTTACAGACAGAAAACAGACGGATAATTTCAGTGTTTGTGATAAAGGGTTACAGCAGTCACAGGAAATACATAGAGTACACACATCAGATGCTCAAGTAAGTTTTTTTTTCCCCCCAAAACATTGAAGTCATTATTAACACAAATTACATTAAAATTCAATGTTGAATAAACCATAAAGAATAGTCACAATATATACACAAACACACACATAGAATACTTATATATACACACATATACATAATAGCTTTTAAAGGGTACTTATAAAACACTCGTGTAAACACAACCTGCTTAAGAAATAGTAACAGCCACTGGGAATACAGCTCAGTGGCACAGCACCTGCCTGGAAAGCATGAGATTGAGCGTTTAATTCTCAGTACCAAAAAAGAAAAAAAAAAATAGGAATGGCCATAAATACTGGCTCCCCCATTATGTCTAGCTCAAAGCCTAGTTTATGCCTTCTTCTCTCCTGAAAGTAAACACCATCCTAAAAGCATAAATAAAGAGTATAATCAAAGATAAAAGAAAACAGAGATAGATCTTTTGCAAATGGAAAGGGAACAAAGAGATGAAGGGTAGGAGAAAGGGAGAGGGACGGGGTACATAAAAAGAACTGAGATGTATCAATCATTACGCATTGCAAACATCAACTAAAAACACAGGGAGAGAGGATCTAGAGATGGAGGGAGAATGCAAGGAGGGAAGGGGAAGGGGAATAAAAATACTTAAGACATGTTAAACACACGCACCCATTCCCCAAGTATGAATGTAAACATCACGTACTGCAAACACGTACTAATAAACATTGTTTCGTTTGTTCTTTTTGATTTTTAAAAAAGATATGTGTATATTTCTATGTGTTTATTATTTCATTTTGTATAATTTTAAATAATCGAAATCCTAATAGTCTTGTTCTTGTGATCTCTCCCTCGCTTAACATTGAGACATCTCATTTAGTGAAAGATCATTTCTATTAATGACTACATTGCAAAGACATAAACATAAATATATTATAAAGGTATGCTACAGTTATTTTGCCTACTCTTCAAGCAGTGGACACATAGGTTGATTCCAGCTTTCAGCTCTGATGAGCAGCCATGTCACCATGAAGACTTGGGCTTGCTTCTTCATTGTGGATCTGAGTTCACTAGGAAACACGGCTTAACAGAAATGACAAGTCCAAGGGCATGAGCACAGTCACTCTTACGAGATACTTTCCAAAAGAATGTTTACACTCAAGCCATGTTTTAAGCCAGTTTATGTTTTAATATTCCAACACATAAGAGTTCTACAACTTAATCTGATAAATAATATTTCCCTTTGTAATCTCTATATAGGTACTGCATGGTTGACTCTTGGATTATGTACCTTATACATGCTGACACTCAGTACTAAATACAAACTCAGTCTGGGAGGCAACTATATGTTATTCTTAGTAGTGGTGAAGAGCAGAGGGATTATATGCATAGGCGCTGGTGTCAAAATGTCTAGGTAACTCAGACACACAAGCTTAAATATCATGGCTTCTAAGACAAACTCAGTATGTATCTAGATCTAGATACAATGTACGAAGGAAAAAATAGATTAACAAGAAAACAGAGAAAAGTAAAAGTAATGTGGTGCAGACAATATATCAAAAAGTGTACCTTGATTTAGTACAACTGTCTAACATATTTTATAAGTCCATTGGCCAATTAGTCTGGTTTTCAATCTGTACATATGATAAGTATCTTTATAAGGTCTTATATGAATCTTGACACCATTTTTAAGTTCTTTTCTTTTTTTTTTTAATCGGTACCAGGGATCAAACTCACAACCACGTGCTTGCAAGGCAGGCGCTTATGCCACTGAGCTAAATCCCCAGCCCAAGGTCTTATATGAATCTGATGCTGGAAAAACACAAGAAGAGTGGAGAGAAGGAGGAAAAAAGAATTAAAACGTGTACACATATCACTTCCCCACAGTGACTGTAATCATTATGTACTGCAGATATGTACTAATAAAAGTGAAAATAAAATGAAAAAAGAAAATCCGCTCAGCCATTTACTAGATGTGTAACTCTGAGCTGGTGACTGACCCACTGCATCGCCAAAATCACCTGCGATGTAACTTTGGAAAAACAATAATACCGACTCCAAAGGCTTATTATGAAGATTAAATAAGTTAATCTGAGAAACATTTAGAATAGTACCTACTAGGCACACTATAAGTAGTCATCCTAGTCATTATTATAATTCATGCTACTGCTCTACACAAAAGCAAGCATTCATAAAGACCAAATACTTCTAACAGACAACACACACTTGTAGCAGATAATATCATCTCACTTAACAGCAATGGTCAGTTGCAAAAACTCACATGTCCACTTGAGCAAAAAATCTAAAAATTTTGCAGCATCAGTGTCTGTACTTTGCCCTCAGTTCACAATGGATAGTTCTAGAAGAGTAGACCCTTGAATTGAGCTGCTGACTCAGCCCACTTCGTGCACACTGACAATGCTAAGCCTCCTCCCTCTCTGCCTCTTCAGTCTCACCACACACAGCTATTCACAGAATCTTCCACTGTAAAACACAAACTCTCCACTTCTTCCATTGTATTTAAAAATAACGCATACGGCAAATGGTTAAATAGAATTAACTATAGCTAAGACAGAGAGTTTGCTGCCCACTCTGCTCCACTCACTGGGAGTAGTCTTGCCAGTTCCAGGCCACCGAATGACCATCTTTTCTCTGTGGGTCACCTACTCCTCAAGCTACTCTTCTTTACACTACACCTCCAGCCTCTCACACCTCACTGAGGCGTCACCCTGGGACAGCTTGTTCTTCTTTCTCTATGCTTTCTGCCCAGCTCATGTCTAGTCTTGTACTTTTCGAAACCTTTAAAATGATGCTTTCCAAAATTTCAGCCTTGACTTCATCGAGTTCCAACTCCCACATCCAGCTGCTCGTAGGACATCACCTGGATATCCCACGACAATGACGATAGCTGAGCAATGACCACTCAGGTGTTCTATCCTCAGACAACCAAACCCACCCGTTCCCGGGACGAAGCCTGTGCCATGGCTGTGCTGCTTGTCTACAACACCCTCCTCCTGATTCCTTTAGTCACTCAGACTCTCTTCCATCACCTTCTGAGACAGCACTCGAACCACTCCCTCCAAAGTAGTCCCCAGGCCTGCCTAACTCCCAATAACGTAACACTCTGTTCTTGGCCTCGTTGTAGGGTGATTATTATCAGGAACCCCCTTGTTCACTAGTGTCCCTTCTCTTGTACCTAGCTCACCCCTCTCTGTGATCATCAGTGTCTTTAAGGTAAACATATAAGCTGAATTGGCAATAGACAGCAAGTCTTCACTTTATTCTATAGACAGGAAGAGAGACGACATTTATAATATAATGATAGACATAAAATTCAAAGATAACAGGGGTAGAGTGGAGAATGGGAGGGACAAAGAGCATCCTGCAATGTCCAGCACATAGCGTGTTTGCTAAACACTTGCTGAATCTGTCGATTGATTTCATTTTATTCCACCAAAATTAAATCTCTGATTACAAATGGAAGACAAAGGAAGTACAATTACACATGCTGACTACGTTGTTAATTTCTGAGGAAATGTACACATATAAGCAATTATAATAGACGTGGATGTGGAAGCACGAAGCTTTTCACATAAATCGGAAAATGCAGAGCGCACTGATATTTACATGGCCGTGCTCAGCACCACCCCTCACCCCGCATGCTGTTATTTAACGTTCCCAAGCCTTCTGTAAAGGTTAGTTTTTGGTCTGGATTTCTGATTTAGCTTCAGAATGTAAAAATCCTACCTAGCCAACTTGCTTTGGCTACATCACCAGAAATGGTTTAAAAGTAAAAATGACCTTTCAGTTATTCTACAAATAAATCCTTGATGCTATCTCTAGGATTAAAATAGCCATTTGGACAGAAATCTCTATTTAAGAAGCAAAGAAATGTAAGGAGGCCAGTATTCTGACCTGGAAAGTTCAGACTTAAAATTGAGTTCTTTAGAGATGAACTCTCTTAAAGTTGATCTTAGAGATCAACTCTCAAAATAGCACCTCTGATGTTTTATAGAAATTAATGACTTTAGAGACCATTTTCAACTTCTGTTGATGTTCTCTGAAAAAGTATAACTTTTTATTAATCTTTCTTCTCCTAAAACTGTATTAATTGAGTTGCAAACTTTTCTGCCTGATTTCATTCATTCCTTTCCTCCATGCCTGTCCCCACCCCCATGTTAGTCTGGACTAATAAGTGTAACATTTGAGAACTCAGAAACTTAGGAAAAGATGTTTTATTCATGGTTAGAATTACACAGTTCCAACAAGTAAACATAATTAACAGAACACCAAGAGATACCAGAAGAGGATCACTAGTAGTAATAGAAGGCACTGATGGTTACACAGAAGAAAGCTTGACACGCTGGGTTCAATTGCGTGAAATGAAATGTCTGCGAGTGGGAACAATCCAAAGCAGGGGCAGGAAGAACCAAAGACTCCTCTACCAGTATATGCAGCCAGGGCCCTCTGGGAGGAGAGGACAGGAAGATGATTACAATGGCACCAACAGTGAGAGTCCCAGCTATGATGGCAACGATGCTGACACCATCAGAGCACCTTCATGGGGTTTAGAAATCCTTCTGATGCTTCTCATCCAGCTGACAGCCCTTGGCCCATTCCTAGGATGAATCTCATAATCCGTTTTCACAAACTGAATCCAGTGCATGCCGTCATGAGACTGTAGTAGCACATGTTATACCAGGACCGATACACACTCACCCCGGTACTTGACAACATGGAAATATACTATTGCATCATTTTGCATGAGTCAGGTCTAAGCTACATGGAAAACATATTGTTAAAAAATGACATACATCTATAATGTACTTTGATGGTATGGCTTAATACCCTGTGCTTAGTTACAAAAAGCATCGGAAACAAAGTTAATGAATAACAATCGGTTCTTGTTTTTAGAAAAAAAAAAAAAGAAGAAAATATTTTACTATACTAAAATGTTTGCAACATATGAAATTCAAATCTTATGCAAATGCCTTTACAAAACTGAATTCTATAATTAAAACATTAAAATATAGAATAATTTTTATACATTAATACTAAATGTGTTAAATTACTATACAGTAAAGATACGATTTGAAAATTAGGGCTGTTTCAGAATACTGTGTGAAGTGTCATTCTTTAAAAAGCCAGAGGAACTGCAAGATCACCATGCCATCCTTCTATGAGGAATTCAGCATTCGGGTGAGGATGTCCAGTCTGAGCCAGAAGAGTGATTTGTAACATTGAAAGAATAACAAAAGCGAAACTCCGAGTTCAGATACAACTCACTTCCTGAGACTCACATGGAGCTTGCCGAGTCCAGCGAGACATAACACTGTTTTTCAAGCTGAGGACACAGCTTTCTGGCAGCACCCAGTACCTTTCCTTGCCAGTAGCCACGAAGATGGGGCTTCCAGGAGAAATGGCACCCAGGCGAACTTCTAAACATACAGGAATCTCCAGCCGAAAACCTGCTCTCTTTTTAGGAGGCACAAACAACAAAAGAACAGATAAAGTGCAACAACCATGACTATGTAGACCACAGGGGATTTCATAGAATTTTATGATTTTTTTGAATGATTCTCAAAAAAACACCCTTCTTCCTGGGTTCCCAGGAACCAAATTTCATCCTTAATAATATGGCTTAAAAGTTGATACCTTGCCAAAATCCATGACAAAAGACATTGACTCTTCTTTACCTAGGGACAATAGTCACATCTCCAGTTTATGTCCAAATGAAACTCAGCACAATGAAGAGAGAAAAGAGGAAAGGGACTTCTGGTACCATTTATTTTCCTGTGACAGTCATAAAGCTGCTGTCCACACAGCTTGACAAATGCACAGTCATCACTGTATCACAATAACTGTGTAAGTCAAAAGCAAGTGATTTTTCCCAGAAAAAAGTTATTTTACCCTATGACTCCGTTTCTTTCCACATCAAAAAGCGCCATTTACATTATTTTCACGTGAGGTCAGGAAGCATCTGATTCCTGTGGAATCCACAAGCAGGGCAGCCGAGACGAGGCTCCACACTGCGCCTTCCCCCCGCTGCCCGTGGCCGCCACGCCTTATAGCTCTTCCCTAACGCCTTCTTGTGCCTGCTGTGCGGCTCTGTCTTCCGCCCTGGGTGCCAGCCACGTGAAATACACCTTCACCGGATCAATGTTCCAGTGTTTGTGGAATGATATGGGAACCTGATGGGAAAGGTAGTCCTTCGGGTAGTCCACGGGCCGGGCCTGCACGAAGAACAGAGAATTATGCACACTTGCTGATCAAAAGTGATTGCTTCAGAATAAACTGAATTGATAAGTGACTGTTCTGCCTCAGTATTTGGCACTGGTTATGGGAATCTAAAAAACAGAAGGGGAATTTTTTCTACTTTTCCTCTAAACTAGGATCCACGCCGGTGGTCTCCAATTCCTTTAATATCCCAAATGCCTTGCTTTTTGTTTGTGTTTCAGAATCTTGCTTCTGAGAGATTCCTCAAGCAAGGTCATTAATATAAAAACTTTTATTTGGTAGGCCATTAAATTAGTACTGTGACTTCTGAAAAAAAAGGCAGAAAAAGTGTCTCCCGGGTCCCTCTGAAGAATCTCTGTCGTGCACATTTTACGTGGGAACAGAAGTTCGGAGTTCTCAGGGTCAAGCTGCCTATCTGCCTCTCTATCATAACGAGGCGATGCCTTCAGAACAACCACACAAAACCAAACATGCGGTTCAGCCAGGAGAAAGGTAATGCAGTTCTGGTTCCAGAAATGTGAATAACCCCATGGTTACAAGACCATTTAAAGAGGTTTTTGTATTATCATCACTTCAAAATTCTCTAGACCTTAGAAAATGCAACATAATCATAAGTATATAGAGCCTGGAATGCTGAGACTGAACATGCAACCTACAGCATTAGAAGGAAAACTGAAACCAGATACAATTTTGTTTGCTTTAAGCAAAGCTCCCATCTTCTCTCAGTGCTCTTAATTTGCTTATAAATTTCTATGTCCCATCTGTTTTATACAGTAACTCTTCGATTATCAATATTAAAATTACCTCGACAATTAAAACGATATAGTACATTTCAAAAACAAGTCTTCTCCAGAGTAGTATTTTATTATAAGCTGTTTCCATTTTGTATATGAATGCTTAAACTATCATAAATGATACCTGGAATACCTTCACCAAATTTTATCTTAGTTAATCCTTGGAACAATCATGCAAGATGGACAGAATATTATTGGGCTGAGGAAACTGGAGCTCCAAGATATAACACAAGCAGCACATGTTGGAACGGGCAGGGAGGTGTCCAGATGCCTTCCAGGGTCCCACCAGGACTCTGCTGTCTGTGCTCAAATACTCGGTGAAGTCTCAGTCACCCTCACCTCACTGGGAAACACAAACACACTGCTCAGATGAGTGTGCAAACAATCATATCTGTGGGGAAAAGTTCGAAGTAGCACGGAGGGAGAATTCTCACAATTCTACTTTATTGTCTTTTAAAAATTCCAGGTGCTCATAAGAAGGGAATTGTAAACGGAAAAACAAGAAGATAAAGAGTACACATAGAATATAGTCTAATTGAATTGGGAAAGGTTTGAATATTAAGTGAGGGAACTCATTTATTATATAACATTTATTCACAAGGTCCTCTGAGAGTTTATCAGCAGAAAAGGATACCAAGGAGAAACAGTGCCAATTCAGTTCTCCAATAACTCCAGAGTGGTCCCAGAAGCAAGCAATAAAAGCAATGGAAACAAATCTTGTTTGTTTTTCATGTCATGAAAATGAAATGCTAGAGATACAAATATATGTAATGGGAAAAAAACTTCCTAACCTTTTCCCTCTGTTATTGCGAATTCCAAGTGTGACTAACTATACCTCAGCTGCCCATGTACGCATGTGAAGAACTGATTGTTTAGCACGAGAATCAGCTGGTCATTTCCATATGTGAGGTCATGGAAAACACAAACCTAGAAAAGTGAAATCAATCCACAGAAGCATCTGTAAAACCAGAAAGTTTACAGATCCTCTACCAATCACACCTTTATAATAATCAAATGTCTAAAGAAAATTATATAATAATCACATGCCAAAAGAAAATAATAAGGGTCAGGGATTGGAAAGAACTTAAGGAGGTGATGTGGAAATGCAGTGGCCAGCTGTGTGTCATACAAAGAGATGGCTTAACCTGCACACACAGCACAGTGAGAAACAATGGGTCTGAGGGAGTCATTCCCCTCCCTCCATTTAATTCTAAACAGTACCATATGGCTAGTCTTGCTTCCACTGCCCTAAGAGGGGCAGAAAATAAAATAACAAAATCCCAGGAGATCTCTGACGCTCTAGGGGAGAGCGCATGGGTGTTGGATCTCCTACCCTGATCCTTTGGTCACTTTTACCCTACTCTCACCTCAATATGTACCGTGTGTCATACACATAATTAAGCTCAGAGTGAATTCTGGGACAAACACACATGTGGAAAGACCCTAAGATGACTCAGAACCCTGCCAATCATTTCTGTTAATCACAGGATTTTGGGGGAGGCACCGCAACGTACGTGACTGGCTTTTAAATTCCAAAGGCCTCACTCATCTTGTGTTTTTTGTTGCTCTTTTGCTGTTGCCACTTTTCTGTGCTCTCACCTATGTGCACTGCTTTTCTGTCACCCTGGCACTTTTCTGGTTGTGTCCTGTCTTTTGTTGGCACAGACTTGCTCTGAGCACAACTTCCTGTGATCTTCAATAAATGCAGTTGTTTGCCACTTACTCCTGGGTGCACACTTGGCAATTCTTGCCTCATCATACACAAGAGCCCAGGCTATCACTGGCCCATTCCATGGTCGTACAAGGTCCTAAGTTGGGCAACATTAGCACTTTCTTTTTATTTCTCTTCCAAGCACCCTGAGCAGAACAACAAATGGGAACTAAAATTGTTCTTCCTTAGACATGAATTTTTTCTTTTACAGCTGCACTGAAGAATGATTTACATACTATACAGTTCACCAGAGTAATGATACGGTAAAATCGTTAGGAAATTTCCACAATACTGGACTTGAGGGTAACCATAAAACTAGTTTTAGAACATTAAAACCACCACTCCCAATTCCTTTCATGCAACTGCAGCTTCTGGCAGGCTCTGGAAAACACTGATTAGTTTCACCTCTCTGTCTCAATGGAACTAACTCCCTCCAAGGCCTTGGTACTGAGCTACACTCCCAGTCCTTCTGTTAAGGCAGGATCTTGCTAAATCACTAAGTTGCCCATGCTAGGTTTGAATTTGTAATCCTTCTGCCTCAGTGTCCATAGCACTGGGATTATATGCCTACACCAACCACTGCGTCCTGTTTACCTTCATCTCCACGGTTACCTTTTCTGGAAATGTCTTGAGACATATAGTACGAACCATACTGTACAGAACCATACAGTAAGAATATTTTGTGTCTAGCTTCCTTCACCTTCGCATTGTTGCATGTGTCAGTAGTTCATTCCTATTTCTGAGTCATGTTGTATTGTATGGATAGGCCATGTTGTTTACCTACTCACCAGCTGATGCACACCAGCTGACTACTGTGATTAATGATGCTACAATCATTCTCATGTAAGTCTATGTATTTTTCATTTCTCTATGAATAGAATTCCTGGAGCATAAATATAATGCAGTATTTACCTATTACTTCAAAACGTATTGCTCCAAAACTCAGCCAATTAATACACAATTACTCTTGCATGGCATTTGCTATTTAGACACAGCTTAACTGGATGTCTGGTCTCTCACCAGGTACAATGTGTCAGCCCCGTCTGTGGTCTCAGCTAAAACTTGTAGTGGAGAAGACCCCTGGTGCTTTGAAGTCGTCATCTAACAAATTTAGTATTTTATCTGACTCAAAATTAGTTTTCATTCCCTGCATCTTTTTCTTGACTATAACACTTTGTATATGTTATGATTACTTACTAGAAACTGCTAATTTTGGATAATGCATCAACACAAATATGATTGATTTTTATTACTTTAAATTGTTTGGAATTACACCACAGAATCTTTGTCTCTTTAATGTATTACTGATGATTAGTTTTTTGTTCTTATTTTTAATGTCTGGCCTGGCTTGCTGCAAGTTATCTCTGTACCTGGATAGCTTATTGGCTAGGTTATGACACAGGCAAGTTGTGCTTAAAAATCTCAAGCCTATACGGCCTCTGCCCATGAAGAGCATACCCAAAGTTTCAGCAAGTTTTCAAAGATGCCTTAGCTTTTACTTTCTGCCTGATTGACTCCAGTGTCCCATGCACACAGTTTTCTAACGGCCAGAAAATAATGGAGAGCTTATGTAGCTGTGTCATTAGTAGGGTTTTAAGCATTATATTTCTGTCCAATACAGTAATTCCCCAACTTATGAACAAGTTCCATTCTGGGAGAATACTCATAACTCTGACAAAATGAATCTTTCATTATTTTCACTTGTTTCCATTTTTATTGCTTTGCACTTCCTAGCAGTCCCCTCCACGTCACTATTGCTTTTCTTCTTGCTTCTAGACACCCTGGGCTCTGAATGAGCACTGTACTACTGTACACTGTCACACTGTCCAGTAGCACAACACAGCAGCACAACTACGACAATGTCCACAAACACATGAGCTACTTCCGCAATTTGTGCAGCTCTAGGAATGTTCCTAATACGAGGCTCATTCCTATCTGTGACAGCTCACAACTTGAATGTTGGTAAATTGGGACGTATTGTACTCCCTCACCCTAACTCAGACTGAAAGCTCAGATCAGTAAAGGTATACGTTGTTCTTCATTTTTTCTTTTTAATACTGACAATGTTAGCTGACTTATCTGTGGGTTTTCACTTTGTTTTCCAAGTCAAGTCCAATTCCTCGGTCAGCACAGTTTCTGTTTATGCCAGCCAGGCTCACACTGATAAAACTACTCTTTAGTCAACTGAAGAGAGGCAGGGAAAGAAAGGTAGCAGCTTCGGGCAAGAAGGCTTCAGCCTCCACTGCTCTTATCCAACAGGATAGCAGTTTTGTAGGAATGTTTCTCAGTTTATCATTGTATTTGATTTCTAGAATCTCATCAAGGTTATTTTGACAATTTTAATAATTATATTTTATGCAGAGAATTCACTACCATTATACAATGCTATATTCATTAGTGGTGTATAATTTTGAAAGAACAGAAAATCATGTGCTCAAGACACTTTGCTCTTAAGAAATGGGTAGACTGAGCACTTGTGGAGTCCCCTTCAGCATCTATGACTTCACAATAACACGGAATGACCAAAACTGGAAGGAATGTGGCCTGTGTAGTGGTGTCACTGAGACTGCTTCTAAATAATCTATCTCTAATTCATCAAGAACTTTTGATTTCATCTCTTTACTTCGTATTTCTCTGTCAATATGAATAAATACACCATTGGCTTCATGTTCAAACATCACAAATGGAAGGTACTGTCCAAATCATTTCAAATTCTCTAAAAAATGATTAAGAATCAGAAGGAACAGCACAGCAACATCAAGAACTTTCGGTTTCATCTCTTTACCTGATATTTCTCTGTCAATATGAATAAACACACCACTGGCTCCATGTTCAAACATCACAAATGGAAGGTACTGTCCAAATCATTTCAAATTCTCTAAAAAATGATTAAGAATTGGAAGGAACAGCACTATCTACTGGAGAAGACAGGTCTTAAACATATTTTATGATTTTGGAAAGGTCTAAAATTCACTGTGTGAATTAGAGAAGTAGAATTTTAAAGTGTGGGAAATGGTAAACATTTTTTTAAAATTTTCTGAATTACCTTCAAAGGGGTTTTGCTCAGGCATTAAATTATTTTCCTTGTCTTTTCTCTTTATCATTTTATTTGCTAATATGTGCTTTCCCAAGAGAAAACGGTTGCTATAAAATCTAAGACTGGTCACACTAACCTTGATAAATTACTTCCCTCAGATACCAGCAGTTTTAGTGATCCTTCCTTTGCTGAGTGAAACAGGAGATAAAGCAGAAGAAGAAGCAACTTCTTCTTTTGTTGCTTTTCTAAGTCATCATAACACAACACACAGGCTTGAGGTGGGCGAGCCCTCTCAAGACCTTACCAGACCAAGAATAGACTGGAGCCAGGAAGGAGGAAAAAGGCTTCTCATGAATTTCTCTTTATTAGGTGTCTATTTTTATTCTCCCCTGTTTCAAGGACGCAAAAATGGATTCTCCCTTTCTTGATAGTGCAAGTATTTTCCTTGCTTAGTACAAATGTGGCATTTCTGCCATCCCAATTTTCTATAACACTATGGTAGTATTTGTGACTGGTTACTATGTAAAGCATGAAGACCACATTGTCAGTATAAAGAAGAGCACTTAAAATATGCATATATTTATATATAAATTTCAAAAAGCTTTCAATTTTTTCAAGAAGTACATGTGATGGAGGTAGGCCTAAGGTTATTTTTAGTTTCTGTATATCTGCTATTACTTTTAGAACAAAAGGACAACCACTGACTAGGTTCTTAAAACATTACTAAAAATAATGTAGACAGATTTCTTTTTCCAACACCAAATACATATAGTGAGGCAACAATACTAATCACTCCTAGTAACATTATTTTGCTTCTTTTCAATAACCTATAAAACATGTTCAGATACCATATTGAAATTTAATAGGTTTCAATTATTTTGTTTAATAGTAAACAAAGAGGAGAAGGCACAGTATTAAAAAAAGCAGATAAATAGTGTAAAACTGAAATTAGTGCAGGATTACTCATACTTCACAGCAAGTAGGTCAGTATTAGGTGAAGTCTTTGTATTTATAGACAGCATTCATTAACTTTTAAATGTCATTAATTTGCTTAACTGAAAAGAAGAGACAGAAGGAAGAAGGAAAAAAGGGAGGGAAGGGGAGAAAGAAGAGGAGAGGAAGAGAGGGAAAGAAGGAGAGTGAGAGGGGCAGGGAGGGAGAAGGAAAGAGAGAGAGAAGGGGAGCGGAGAGAGAGAAGCTTTTCCCTGGCTGTACAAAAGGAAGTACATTGGCCCAGCACCATTTGGTGCTCCCGATGTTTCTGCCTTCCATCCTAATGATGTACATGAAAGACATACAACCTGCTAAGAACATTGCTCCTAGCTAGTTGACAGAATTCTTAAGATCATTTCCAAAATATGAAAAGAGAATTAAGTAGAATACTCAAGAGAGAGGAAAAATTCCCCCCAAGGCAGAAATAAAAACACTGTCTCACCTGATGGAAGAGGGGACTGTGTGTCACAGGGATCCCCAAGCCACTGAAGCACATGCCCAGGACCATGTCGTCAGGTGCATCATTGCTGTAGCACTGACACTTACTGGCAAGAAGTCTCCTGATGGCTTCTCTGCTGAAGACCATGCTGGGAGGGAGCCAGAGCAGACAGAGGAAGGCATTAAAGTAGTTCACACAGCCTGTCAAACTGAACAGAGGACTCTGGCCCACAGGCCACATGGCTAAGAAAGGTAAGAGAAATTGACAGCAGCAGACTTATATTTAACAGTTACTCTGGAGAAAATCTTTTTGTACATTTTATGAAAGCAAAGTCAATTTACCTACCTAGTAGGCAATTACAGCACTTCCTAATTAGGTTATACAATGTTCTTGTTCTAATACAACATTTGGAAAAGGAGTATAGTTCTTTAGTTTCAAAATCTTTGATGAGGTCAACAACAAAATCTACCAACTGGTAAATGGGCTCAGAAACATGACGTATCTTATTCATATATGTCATGACTGATACTTTAATTACTTTTTCTCTGCTGAGACAAAATACCTGACATCCAAGAAAGGTTTATTTAGCTCACAGTCTGTAGAGGTTCTAGTCCATAACTGGCTGGCTTCAAGGCAGAGTGGCATGACAGAAGAGCATGGTAGGCAGAAGCCAGCAACAGTAAGCAAGCAAACAACAAGAGACAAGCCTGTAGCACTTACACCATTAATCCTAGTGCCCTTAATCCTAACATTACACCATGAATCAATCCCAGCACTGTACACTTTAGATCCAGCCACCTCTGAAAAGCCCCTTTAATGACTACATGATGCTTTCACGGGCTATCTAGACACAAGCCATAACAACTGACAAGAAGATGAAATCTCGTTTTTAAAAAGCCATCCACTCCGTAAGTGATTCCAGTCTCTTGAAGCTTCCTGGGCTGGGATTGGAGCTCAGTGGTACAGTGCTGGCTTGGCAGGCATGAAGCCCTGGGTTCTACTGTCAGCGCCACAAAACAAACAAACAAATAAACAAACAAACCAAAAAGACAAGTTTCCTTAAGGCAACAAGAGGGTGGAGGAGGAGAAGAACAGGAGGCAGAGAGACAGAATATGAATGAGAATGCAGGGACCTTCTTGTGGGACTCCAGCCCATCCCAATCTTTCTGTGCTTCTCTCAGTTATCGCAGGAGGCCAAAAACTTTAGAACAACTTATACCAGCTTTCTTGGCCTTCTATGTCCTGGATTCATCTCACAATGCTGAGCGCAATACTTGAGGAGGTTGACTGCTTCTGGTCCTGGTGGTCTTTGCAGCAGAGACAGTTGATGGCAGCCACAGGCTCAGGCAGAGACCCTAGCACCTGGCTCGAAGGCAGCACTGATTCTGTGGCAGCAAGGTCAATGGTATCTGCAGGAAGGACCCAGTGAACAGTACCTCCTCTGCTCCTCTAGCCTCAAGGGCAACAGCTGCTTTCTACAGTCACTGGTCTCAAAGTAAAGTTACTCTCCTTCAGTATTCTGGCCCTTCCAAATACATTTGGGATCAAATTCTCATAGTAAATTCTCTTTTTAAAATATACCTTAGGAATCAGTACCACACGTGGGCTGCTGGGGGAACAACCAGCCCCTAGCCTTCTCCTGTGAGTCAGTGCCATTTGCAAACTGTGGGGAAAGAGAACAAGTCACCAAGAAGCAAGCCCTCCCTGTGAATCAGCGCCATGCATAGGCTTCTGGGGGGAGAGCCAGATGCCAACCTCTTCCGGCACATGGGCTAGGAAACAAGAAAAGCCACCCCCCGCCCAAGCTCTCTCCCATAAGCAACTGGCTGATCTGGAGAAACACAGGCTGTGATGATAACTATTGAGGTAAAATACAATTTAATGTTTGGAGCATTTAGTGTTTCACTGACTTTGCAGGTCTAAAGCTGGTAGTTTGTTCATTTATTCAGAGGATAACATGCAATGTAGCATCTATGGGAGATCGCCTTCTGAAGGTGGTAACCATTGTTAATTCTCTACTGTCTTGTTTTAAAGTCCTGTATCATTTTCAGTGTTTTGGGGTTTTATTCTGTTTCGTTTTGTTTGACTTTATTATATCTGATGGCATGGGCAACTATTTCAAAGATAACAAGATATACTATCCTAGCTATTTTGGATTTATTATTATTTTGTTTTTAAGTCCTTTATTACATTCATTGTTTCATTTTTATTGGTTCTATTCTGTTCTTTTTTGTTTGATTTTTACTATGTCTGAAAGTATCTCAAGCTATTTTGAAGACAACAAGAGGCACTATGGTAACCATTGTTGATTTTATATTGTTTCAAAGTCCTGTGTCACATTGTTTTGTTTTGATTAGCTTTTATTGTTTTATTTTTCTTAGTTTTATTCTCTTTAAAATACAAGTTTTTAAAAAATTAAAGAAAGGCCAGGGATTTAGCTCAATGGCTTAAGCGCCTGCCTGGCAAGTGTGAGGTCATGATTTCAATCCCTGGTACCAAAAAAAAAAAAAGAAAAAAAATTTTTAAAAGATAAAATATATATTGGGTTCTGGTCTCCATTATGGCCCTATAATAGTAATAAATCGTTGTAGATCTTTGTAAGTCTTTGGAAGCTCATAGGGCTGAAGGGACTAAAATGGTTTACAAGTTCTTTCTCAATCATCAAAGACTTTCTGGAAGCCATGACTATTTTAAAATTCATGCATGTATTAAAATTCATGCACGTATTCCCAGAGCCAGATTCCCAGAGCCTTGTTTATAGCAGGCACTCAAGAAAAGTTGGCCATATCAAACAAATGACAACAAAGATGCCTTTGGAGAGATTCTCCTGAGAGAGGAAGTGTTCTATGAACTGAGAAAGTGAATGAAGAGTTTTAATCCAATTCCTGATTCAAAAACAGTGATTCCATACTTGGCTGGACTCAGTCTAGCATGGTTTACTATGTAAACAGCCAGTGCTGAGGGTAACGTAACCCAGACATCAGATCACACAATGAAATGTGACTAAGAGGAAAAAGGAGTTATTTAAGAAGATACAAGGAAATACCACAGAGAAAGAAGAAAGAGATGCTCTTATCAACTATACCAAAGGAAAACTGCAAGTCTGAACACCCACCATAAACAGCCTTTTTCTTAGAAAGTCTCGTGTCCACAAGGGAATGCTCCCAGGGTCACACACCTTCAGGCTGAGTCAGCCATGGTGGCCTCAACCTACCAACCCCGGAAACAGGGCCTTGGTGAGGGTTGTGTGTTAATAGTACCTACTAAAAATGCTTTTTTTTCTTTCACCAACTTCTGGCACAATGAGAATGAAAGAGAAGGCCTGGTCTCTGGAAAACTGTCTTCACAAAAAAAAAAGACAAAATCTAGCTGTAAAATTTTTCTGAGTAATTATTTCATACTTTTCCTTGCACATTAAGTCTTACATTATTCACATGAACTAAATACACATAGGCTTTTCATAACATTTATCAGTATGTTCATGAGTTTTTCCCATATAAAGTTGTACCCCCCAAAAAGGAAAATTACCCATTACATCACAGTAGAAAGGAACACTTGTCTGCTTTAGGTTCCAACTTTAAATATTAAGAAAATATTCAAAAGTGACAAGATTAAAAATTTCCTTTAATATATTATGTAAAAATTTTAAAAATAAATAAAATGGGAGGTTGGGGTTTGCCCATGATCATGCCTGAGATGAGAAACACACACAGAAGATAATGTGCATCAGACACATCTGCCTTCCAAGGTCTCCAGTAGATGGACAGACAGACCATGGCTGTCTCTTCAATAACACATTCCACTGTGGCCTCTTCCAGGCAAATAGGCAACCATCCTATTCTGATGCACTCATTTGACCCCAGGAATAACACAGGAGCTAACTGGTACCCCAGGTACAAGTTCCTACTTAAACTCACATATGTAGGTAACTATGATCGAAAAAGAAAATAGCCATTCAACTAATTTCCTCTGAATATCTAATCTTTCACTGAGCAGACCATGAAGTGGAAAACAAGTGCTTGGATTAAAAAAACACAAAGGTCCTACTTTGGAGTTCCCACTTCTGCCTCTGCCCTTAAGGAGGAGAGTTTGAGGCAGGCAATTTTTCAATAACTTACTGGACTCTGAACTCAGAAAACTAGAAAAACATTGTAACTCTACGTGTATGTTGTGTATGGGAATGTTATAGCTTGCATCTATATGTCCCCCCAACATCTCATGCACTCACAGGTAGAGCTCTTGGAAGGTGGCTGGATCACAGGTGTGATACTGAATGAATTAGCTCACTAACTAGTTTAGCATAGTTCTGGGTGTGGCTGAATGAATTTATTAAAGACATAAGTGCTAACCAATAAACTTGTGGCCTGGATAGACTATGAAGGGAGAGGGAGGCCTGCTGCTGCCACTGCTTCTTGCTGCCTGCCTTGCCACTGACACTTTTTCCTCTTTCACGCCTGTCTGCCATGCTGTCCTGCCTTGAAGCCAGCCGACTATGACTGAAACTTTTGCAAACTGTGAGATAAAACAAACTTTTCCTTCTTTAACTTGTAGGTGTTGCATGTTTTCTTCCAGTAAGACTATAACTAAGATAAGGAGTATCTGTGAATAAAACCAGAACATTTTACAGAATAGCACTGGTAACACATGTCATGCACTTGATATTTTCTATTTTATTCTATTCCATTTTATAGTGTACTGTTTTATAATGCTGGTTATGGTACACTAATGGGTTTTATAAGCTACTGATTCTGACCTGCTGTTTTAAAAGACACACTGGTTCTAAAGCTGGATTGTAAGAAAACTGTACTATATAGTACTGAAGCAACAATTCAACATGTCTGTAAATTTTATGTCTATAAGTGCTATAAAAAGCTGATAGAAAGGAAAATCTAATGAAGAATTCATTCTGCATATTTGTAAAAGTACTTTTAAAAACCAAGCATCTGGAACTCCACTCAGCCAGGTGCAAGGCCCCGGTGCCACAGTCAGGGGAAGGCCATGGCTAGCCACTGAAATGGAAAACACTGGAAATCGCACAACTGAGCTTTCTGAAATGATAGCAACTGAAGTGAAAAAAAAACAGTATGGTAAAAAAAAGAAATGACAAACATGAAAGAAATGAGTGTATCTAAAACAGATGTATATAAAAAATAGAGAAACATAAGAAAATGATGGAAACCTTGAATGAACAATATAAGATTGGAATGCATGAAACAGATTCAAAGAGATATTCAGGATACTAAAAATTTCATTGAAAGCTGGCAAAACCACTGACTGAAGCTGAAGATAGACTCTCAAACCTTGAAGACAGGATGGAAGCTAATGATCACAAAAGAAAAGATCTCTTAAAAATAATCAGGAACCAGGAAATAACAATTCAACAGCTGCAAGATGACGTTAAGACAAACAATATAAGAATGATAGTTGCCAATGAATAAGCAGGGGTCAACACAAATGACATAAAAAGACAATTTACAGAAGTAATAGCAGAAAACTGTCCAAGCATGAGAAAAGAAGCAGATATACAGAACCCCAATTAGCTATAACCAAAATAAACCTTCACCCAGACATATAATAATTAAGATCCCAGAAGTTCAGCACAAAAACAGAATACTAAAAGCTGTCAGACGAAAGAAACAGATCACCTATGAAGGAAAACCTATCAGAACCATGGCAGACTTCTCAACACAGGCCTTCAAGTCAAGAAGAGCTTGGAGTAAAGTATTTCAAGTCTTGAAAGAAGGTAACTTCTAACCCAAATTGATGTATACTCTGTAAAACTATCTTTTTCACAATTGATGAAGAAATAATATACTTCAATAACAAAGATCAACAGAAGAAATTCATGATCACCAAATCAACACTATGAAGAGTACTGACGACATTCTAGCAAGAGAAAAAGATGACTACAGTACCAAGAACAATAGAAGAAGGAAACCACCGCACAGGGCAAACAATTAAACAGAGAGAAAAAGTAGAGAACCAACACCAGAAAGATAATATGGCAAAGATAAGTCAGTACATATCAGTTACATTTAACAATGTAAATGGCTCCAACTCATCAAAAAGAAGAAGAAGAAGAAGAAGAAGAAGAAGAAGAAGAAGAAGAAGAAGAAGAAGAGGAGGAGGAGGAGGAGGAGGAGGAGGAGGAGGAGGAAGACGACGACGACAGACAGGCAAAGTGAATTAAAAAAAAAATCCAACAATATGCTGCATACAAGAAACACATTTAACTCAAAAGGAAATTCAAAGACTAAAAGTCAAAGGATGGAAAACAAGAGTCTATGTGACAGGGACCCAGAAATAAGCAGGAGTAGCTATTCTGCTTACAGATGTGAATTTCAAACCAAGAATGATCAAAAGAGGTAAAGAAGGTCACTATACATTTCTAAGGAGAACACTTAAAGAAGAAGAGATTACAATCATAAATATATATGCACCAAATATGGGAGCACCCAACTATGTAAGACAAATCTTAACAAACATGAAAAATCAAATAAGCAATAATACAGTTACAATGGGGGACCTTAAGACCCCACTGTCACAAAGAGACAGATCAACTAAATAAAAAAAATCAGCAAAGAAATAACAGAACTGAATCAAACTTAAGAACAAATGGACCTAGATGTGCACTAGGTGTTCCACCCAGCAACATCAGAATACACATTCTTCTCAGCTGCACATGAGTCATTCTCTAAAACAGACCATATACTAGCCCACAGAACATGCTTAAGCAAATGCAAAGGAACTGAAATAATGTTATGTGTATTATCTGACTACAGCACAATAAAATTGGAAATTAATAACAAACAAACCCCACATGAACCCCATAAACACATGGAAACTAAGTAACACTCTCCTAAACAAACAATGGGTCACAGAAGGAATTAAAGAAGAAATTAAACAATAATCACAACCAAACAAAAATGCAAATTCAACTTACTGGAACCTGTTGCATGCAATGAAAGCAGTCCTCAGACGGAAATTTATTGTGGTGAATTCCCGAATCAGGAAAATGGAATGAATGCAAATAAGCAACCTAATGCGGTACCTCAAATTTCTGGAAATAGAAGAGCAAGCCCAAAACTCAAAGAAGGGAGGAAATTATAAAGATCACAGCAAAAATAAATGCAAGTGACAATAAGAAAATAATACAAAGAATTAGTGAATCAAAGAGTTGGTTCTTTGAAAGACAAATAAAATTGATAAAGCCCTGGCCAACCTTATCAAAAAGAGGAAGAAAAAACTCAAATCCAAGCAATAAGAAATGAAAAGGGTGAAATCGTTACAGACCCTGTGGAAATACAGATCACCAATGCCTCCTTTGAAAATCTTTACTCTCACAGGTTCAATAACACAGAAGACATGGACAGATTCCTAAAAAACATACAAATTACTAAAGCTGGATCAAGAAGATGCAAAACTGCTGCTTTCAGTTAATGAAGTTGAAAATGTAATTAGAAACTTACCAACAAAGAAAAGCCCAGGTGCTGATGGAGTCACTACTGAATTCTACAAGAAATTTAGGGAAGACCTAATGTGAATACTCCTCAAACTCTTAAATAAAATTGAAAGGGAAGCAAGTCTCCCTAACTCATTCCTGGAAGCAAGTATTACCCTAACACCAAAACCAGAGAAAGACCCAACCAAAAAAGAACTGTAGACCAATCTCCCTAAAGAACATAAGATGTGAAAATCCTCAATAAAATACTGGCAAACAGAATGCAGTAAATCATCAAGAAGATTATACACCACAACTAAGTAGGGTTCATCCCAAGAATGCAGGGGTGGTTCAACACGTGCAAATCAATAAATGTAATATACCATATCAACAGAGCCAAAGACAACAATCACATAATCATCTCAACAGAAGCAGAAAAAGCTTTTGACAAAATCCAACACTCATTAATGATAAAAGTCTTATGGAAAATCAGAATACATGACCTTTACCTAAATCTGATAAAAGCCAAATACAATAAATCAACAGTCAACATCTTACTAAATGGACAAACACTGAAAACTTTCAACTTAAAATCAAGCACAAGACAAGGATGTCCATTATCACTATTCTTTTTCAATGTAGTTCAGTAAACATTAGCCAGAGCAATTAGACAACAGAAAGAAATAAAAAGAGTAAGGATAGGAAAGGAAAAAGTTAAATTATCATTATTTGCAGATGACATGATACTCTACATAGAAGACCCCCAAAACTCCACTGAAAGACTTCAAATTATACTAAAAAGCCACTGTGATAAAATCAGCCTGGTACTGGCTGGAATAAAACAAATCTGAAATAAAAACAGATCTGAAGATCAATGGAATAGATCCGAAGATGCAGCTATAACTACAAAGACACTCAGCCACCTTATCTTTGACAAAGGGGCCAAACATGTTCACTGGAAGAAAGATAATCTCTTTAATAAATGATGCTGAAAAAAATTGCTCTCCATATGCCGAAAACTAAAACTAGACCCATGCCTATCATCATGCACTAAACTAAAGTCAAAATGGATCAAATATCTAACTATTAAAACAGAAACACTAAATCTGCTGAAAGACAAGGTAGGTAGAAATCTTGAAGACATAGGCAGAGAGTTCATGAACAAAAATCAAACTGCAGGGGAAATACTACCCAGAATTAACAATTGGGATCTTGTCTTATTGAAAAGATTTT